>JAJIBD010038335.1:0-128248 GCA_021461705.1 Cryptotis parvus
TTTTTTTTTTTAAGTATTTTATTATACCACCGTGAGATATACAAATAAAAAGATATACAATTAAAAAGTTCATGTTTGGGTTTTGGTCATACAGTGTTTCAGCACCCGTCCCTCCACCAGTGCCCATCTCCCACCACCAACATCCCGGTTCCCTCCCCTTCCCCAGCCCTGCTCCATGGCAGGTTCTTTATTTCTTTCCCTTTCTCTCTCTTTCTCTTTTCCTTCCCTTCCAGACTATGGATTACAGAACATACATTAAAAAGGTTGTCATTTGTATCCTTTTTGCCTCTATTTAATGCTCAGTTCTAGGTTGGCATTAGTACCCTCGACTATTGTTAGCCCCCTGTTCCATTTTCTGTCTTACCTAAACTCTGACTCCCACACATTTGTGATAATCTCCACCTTTGACAAGACCTCCTGATATATGTTTCACTTGACCTTGGATATTGGTATCATAATATGTACATATATATTTATGCCATGCAAATAAATGCAGTCATTCTGTATCTGTCTCTCTCTCCTTCTGGCTAATTTCACTCAACATAATCTTCTCCATGTCCATCCATTTATAGGCAAATTTTATAACTTCATTTTTTCCTAACAGCTGCATAGTATTCCATTGTGTAGATGTACCAAAGCTTCTTTATCCAGTCATCGATTTTCGGGCACTCTGGTTTGCTTCCAGATTCTGGCTATTGTGAATAATGCTGCTATGAACATAAAAGTAGGGATGGTGTTTCCGCTGCGTATTTTTGGTTTCCCAGAGTAGATTCCCAGGAGTGGTATGGCTGGGTCAAATGGGAGTTCAATTTCTAGTCTTTGGAGGAAAGTCCATATTGTTTTCCAGAAAGGCTGTACCAGCCGGCATTCCCACCAACAATGGATGAGTGTCCCCTTTTCCCCACATCCACGCCAGCACTTGTTGTTCTTGCTCTTTTGAATATGTGCCAGTCTCTGTGGTGTAAAGTGGTATCTCATTGTTGTTTTGATTTGCATCTCTCTGATGATTAGTGATGATGAGCATTTTTTCATATGTTTTTTGGCCATTCGAATTTCTTCCCTTGCTGAAGTTTCTGTTCATTTCTTGTCCCCATTTTTTGATGGGGTTGTTTGTTTTCTTCTTGTAAAGTTCTACCAGTGCCTGATATATCCTGGATATTAACCCCTTATCAGATGGGTATTGGGTGAATATTCTTTCCCATTCTGTGGACTGCCTTTGTATCTTAGTCACTGTTTCTTTTGAGGTGCAGAAGCTTTTCAGTTTCATGTAGTCCCATATGTTTATCTTTTCTTCTAGTTGCTTTGTTAGTGATGTTTCACCTTTGAAGATGCCTTTAGCTTCAATGTCGTGGAGGGTTTTTCCTATATTTTCTTCAATGTACTTTATGGATTCAAGTCTGATATTGAGATCTTTAGTCCATTTTGATCTGATTTTTGTGCATGGTGTTAGACACAGGTCCAAATTCATTTTTTACACGTTGCTGCCCAGTTTTCCCAACACCACTTGTTGAAGAGGCTTTCCTTACTCCATTTTAGACTCATTGCACCTTTATCAAAGATTAAATGATCATGTGTTTGAGGTTGGGTGTCAGGATACTCTATTTTATTCCATAGGTCCACAGGTCTGTTTTTATTCCAATACCATGCTGTTTTAATTACTACTGCCTTGTAGTACAGTTTGAAGTTGGGAAAGGTGATGCCTCCCATCTTCTTTTTCCCGAGGATTGCTTTAGCTATCCTTGGGGGTTTATTGTTCCATACAAATTTCAGGAGCGTTTGGTCAATTTCTTTGAAGAATGTCATCGGTATCCTTATAGGGACTGCATTGAATCTGTACAGAGCTCTAGGGAGTATTACCATTTTGACAATGTTGATTCTCCCCATCCATGAACAGGGAATGTGTTTCCATTTCCTTGTGTCCTCTTTTATCTCTTGGAGCAGTGTCTTGTAGTTTTCTTTGTACAGGTCCTTTACATACTTGGGTAAGTTGATTCCTAGGTATTTGATTTTCTGTGGCACAATTGTGAATGGAATTGTTTCCTTAATATCCCTTTCTTCTGTTTCGCTATTTGTATATAGGAAAGCCACTGACTTTTGGGTGTTGATTTTGTATCCTGCCACTCTACTATATGCGTCTATTGTTTCTAGGAGTTTTTTGGTAGAGAGTTTAGGGTTCTCTAGGTATAATATCATGTCATCTGCAAATAATGATAGCTTGACTTCTTCCTTGCCTATCTGGATGCCCTTGATGTCCTTTTCTTCTCTGATTGCTATGGCAAGTACTTCCAGTACTATATTGAATAAAAAGAGGTGAGAGGGGGCAACCTTGTCTTGTCCCTGATCTCAGGGGGAAGGCTTTCAACTTTTCCCCATTTAGAATGATGCTTGCTGTGGGCTTTTGGTAGATGGCTGTAACTATCTTGAGGAAAGTCCCTTCAATTCCCATTTTCTGGAGCGTTTTAATCATGAACGGGTGCTGGATCTTGTCAAATGCTTTTTCTGCGTCTATTGAAAGGATCATATGGTTTTTATTTTTTTCTTTTATTGATATGATGTATTATGTTGATTGACTTGCGAATGTTGAACCATCCTTGCATTCCCGGGATGAATCCTACTTGGTCATGATGTATAATCTTCTTGATGAGTCTTTGGATTCTGTTTGCTAGTATTTTGTTGAAGATCTTAGCATCCGTGTTCATCAGGGATATTGGTCTGTAGTTTTCTTTCTTTGTGTTGTCTCTCCCTGCTTTGGGTATCAGGGTGATATGTGCCTCGTAGAAGCTGTTTGGGAGTGTTTCTGTTTCTTCTATTTCCTGGAAGAGCTTGAAAAGGACTGGCAGTAGGTCCTCCTTAAAAGTTTGGTAGAGTTCACTAGGGAATCCCGCCTGGACCTGGGCTTTTGTGTTTGGGAAGTCTTTTAATTACTGTTTCTATTTCCTCAATGGTGATAGGCTTATTCAGGTATTGGAGGTCTTCTTGTTTCAGCCGTGGGAGGTTATAGGACTTCAGGAATTGATCCATTTCTTCTAGATTGTCATGTTTCACGGCATACAGGCTCTCAAAGTAATCTCTGATGATCTTTTGGATTTCTGTGGTTTCTGTTGTGATGTCACCCTTTTTATTTCTGATTCTGTTTATTTGGGTTCTCTCTTTCCCTGTCCTTACAAGTCTTGCCAATGGTTTGTCAATCTTGTTTATTTTTCAAAAAACCAGCTCTTGGTTTCATTAATCTTTTGGATTGTTTTTTTTGGTTTCCAACTCATTGATTTCCTCTCTAAGTTTTATTATTTCCTTTTTTTCTGCCTGGGTTGGGCTCCTTTTGTTGGTCTTTTTCTAATGTCTTCAGCTGTGTAGTCAGGTTATTTATGTGGGCCCTTTCTTGTTTCCCTGATGAATGCTTGCAGGGCTATAAACTCCAGGAATTACTCTTGGCAGTGCTCTGGGGACCATATGGGATGCCGGGATTGAACCCGGGCCGGCATGGACCGGTTGCGTGCAAGGCAAATGCCCTACCGCTGGACTATAACTCCGGACCCTGGAAATTGCTTTTCTAATTTAAGTTTATCTAAATGCTAACTAACTCAGGCATCATTCATAGGAACCTTTGTCTTCTATGAATAACACTTCTCCCAAGACCTAGAAAAGCAGGAAAACTGGGTGCTCAGAGTGTGTCTTGCCTCCTTCACCTCCATCCTTTCCCAGCCCCTTGTCACTTCCCAGGTACCCCCATTTTCTTGCCTGGCTGGTGGCCTTAAAGCAGCTGAGCACACCAGTATTTTGAGTTCATTCTCTAATCCCAGAGATTTCTACAAGTGTCCTCTTGGGAAGCCCCAGCCCCAGTACTTCAGTGCCCCCCAGACTCTGCTCACCTGAACTGCTGTTTTCCACACCTGGATCCTTCCCTACTTGAACTCTAAGAGCAAAAGGCAAAGCTCCATCCTCTGGTCATTGTAACTTCTGACTGTGCTTGCAGACAGGCACTAGGCTTTGGGATCTTTTGGATCAACAAGGAAAATGTTCACTGGGCCAATCACTGTATTACTGCGCGAGCAGGTGGGGAGAACAGGGCCACCAGCTGGGGGCCCACATGCGAACCTTTCAGGAGCTGTGCTGATGGCCTCACAGATATCATAGCCTTTAGTGGTATATGAGTGCCAAAACCCTGGGGAAACCTGCATCTGTAACTAGTTGAACGTAGACATGGTAAATTTGGCTATAAAAACACGAAGAGGCAACCTTAGGGATTATATAGCAGGGCAGGTGGGGGAGGCCTATTAGGAAAAAAATGACAATACAACGGGCTTCCAGTCCCAGCTCTGCTCCCCAACTTTGGTCTTGGTTACCTGGGCTTCAAGAACAAGGTTCTGAGAATATGCTTAAACACTTGGGGGTCTTGTGCTGGAACGGAGCTTCTGCCTCAGTATGCACAGAACCAAGGCTCTCATGGTACCCTGCTCCTAGGTCCTGCTCTTCCCAATTGACCTTGGAGTAACAAAATTCTTGATGACTTTGAGGATCTTTCTCCTGAAATCCCCACGATGTGGAGAGTGATCTCTAAGATATACTTGATCTACAAGTATCTTTATCGGAGCCTCTCTTTCCTGCTCCTCCAATTCTTCTGACTCATCAGGACCCTCAGAAAGAAGTCTTCAGAGCTCTCTGCATCCTTCTTTGAAGGCTGGGTTTTCACTGCGCACCTCCTCACTTCCTACACAAGGCTTGAATATTCCAGAGAAGATGTTCTGCTCAATTCCCTTTGGCTGAACTTCTTACTCAGTGCAGCTTCCAGCTCTTGGTGTCCTTCCATGAACACCTGAACAGACAACCAGGGGATCAGTTTCTCTTTGGAAATTGTAAAGGGCCACATTGAAAGATGAATGCCAATAACAAAACCGACTCAACATATTCTCTATGATGCATTTCCTTCCTCTCCCACGGAAAGTTTGGGTATGGAAATACCCTAATAATCACCCTGCTCCTTATTATTACATGTGGTTATTTATTTGTTCTTGGGTTTAGGGCTATATCCAGCCATGCTCAGGACTTACTACTGTCTCTACATCTAGGAAATATTCCTGGAGGTGTTTGGGGACCACATAGAATGCCAAGGATTGAACCTGGGTTGGCCATGAGCAAGGCAAGCACCTTAACTGATGTACTATCTCCCTGGCTCCTACTATTACAATTAAAAACATCCTTTCCCTGCTCTTTGTGATTGCTGAGAGGGTAGGGAGGAGGGTCTGAGCACAGACCTGACTCTGGTTCACAGAGGTGGCAAACTGTTGTGCCTATGTGTGATGTCAGCAAACTTGCCAGGGAGCCACAAACTTGCAAGACGGTACTTGGCCCATTGAGCCATCTATGGGGCGATGACGCCCATTCTTTATACAAAGAACTCAGAAAATAGATCGGGATTTTAATTATATTTCTAGCACAGCCACTGAGGATTTAATTCAACTCTGATCTTGGGCGGTGGGCGTGGGACTTAGGATAGATGCAATTTTGGGATCTTGTTCTTCACAGGAGAATTATGAATATGAGTTTTGCAGGCCTTCTGGAAGAGGCTCAATGTGGCGACACTTCTTTTGAATGAATGGATGAAATGAAGAAAACGGATCATCCGACCTGAAATGTGTGCTACCACAAGGTGGCAGTATATCCTCAAATGTGAAAAGCTGATCCAACGTGGCATTGGATAGTCACCCAAATGTTTGCACCTATAAATTGTATTCTGAGCTTTGCTACTGCTGAGTCTCCTTGTGGGACAGAATTTTTGAGCAAGACAATCTGATTTCCTTGAAGGATTCCAGGAGTCTGCAACACTGTCAACATAGGATAAGGAACTGGAATTATGACCCAGTTAGCTTTCTTATGAACTCCACCTTTTGGTATTACAGTACTTTCAAATTGCATTTATTATAAAGCAAAAAGAAAGTGTTTCACATTACTTAAGTAATTTTAATAAGCTTTGGCTTTACTAAGCGTTTTAACCATATTAGACTTTATTTACATTGATCTTGCCACACAGTAATCACATCCATTCCTTCATCCCCCATATTTGACAAGATTTTCAGAAACTAACACTTGTTTCATAGAGCAATGAAGGGAAAGGACACACTGTATGGCCCAAAGGGCATTCTAGCCAAGGGACCCAGTTATTTGTCCACTGCAAATGACTAAACAGAGACCCCCTTCTTCCACCCTGAAAATCAATGGTGGAGTTTTAATTCCATTAGCAGGTAACATTTGGACATTGACAACTTTTTGGACTCAAGCTTTAAAGGCTATAATAAACCACAACTTGTGTTTTAAGCTACTAAAAATCAGTCTCTTGAGATTACAGATGCGGGTGTTTTGCTGTGTTGTTGCTGTTTACAATTTCCTTAACTATCGTGCCACAGAGGAGAAGACTGCTACATAAGAAATTCAATAAGCTTGGGATTCTTAGTTGTTTTCCATTCAACACTGCCGTAAAGATAATAGGAAATGCCCTCAAATTTCTACTTGATAACTGCAAATGGAAAGTTTACAACTGGCGAATGCACAGTATATTACCACGCCTGTGACTCACTGGGTGGCTCAGATGCGACCAGGACTGGGTACCAAAGTTATAAAACAGTAATTCTTTAATGATTAAAACTTCCGGGAGATTTTACAATGCCTCTGAGTAGAAATATTAAAATCTGCATGAGAGCTCAAGTAGGTAGGTGTTCTTCTAGCAATCTAATATTTAAAAAAGCCAATTAACACTAAGAATGACTCTGGGAAGGAATTGCAGAATGTTCCCACCAAGAAATTGTTCTTAAAAGTCTCTTAAGCAGGATCAGTCAAGGAAGTAATTTCTACTCTATTCATTTAAAAAAATTAAAGCACTAAATATTCATATTAGGAAAAATGAAGAGAACAAACATCTTAGTAGGACCGCGGAGCACAAATTCTCCCCCTTCCTACTACCTCTGAAGCCCCCCTCATTAGCAAGGTAGCTACCCATTTCTTATTTTGATTGACAGGTTAATAAGGGACCTGGGGCTATCTTTTCAGTATGAACACACAACCTTACCAATTACTTTTAAATTATTGCTAATCTGTCAGAAAATAACAAGCAGGAGGAATAAAAATATCTGGAAAAAAAAAAGAGAAATGTCTGCTGAAGAAGCCTTAACTTCCGGTACTTTAAAGGTCCGGTTCAGAAAATTTGCCGAATTTAGTCAATAGAATTTAGGCACTGAGGGTTTTTTTTCCCCCAAGAAAAACTTGTAGTTTATAATAGTTCATTGGTTCAATTAGGAGGCGAAAAAAGAAGGGAGTTTTGTAATGCAATTGTCCAGCAAAGGAAAACGCTTTTAAATTGGGGGATTATGTGCGCAGACCACCTGTAGGGCATTCAGAGCCCTTTTCTATAATGCTTCAACCCATGCCTGGCTGCCAGCAGGCTGGCTAACAATGCGGGAAAAGCTGTTTAAAAGGCTGAGCATACTTGGGCCTCTGGGCTTCACTAACTGTTACAAGTCTTCTTCTCCCTCGCTCTCCTTTTTAAAGTAAAAGTCCCACATCCCTTTAATAGAAGAACTTTAAGGCTCCACGGTGGCCAATTGGTCTGCACTAAGAGGAGCCGGGCAGCAGGGAAAGAAACTTCAGACTATACAGCACATTTGGAGAGGAGAAAAGATCAAAGTTTTTCCAACTCAAAAGACCAAGTTCCCTACAGATTAACCCTATTCATTTAGCTCCTCTTAAAGGAATGATGTGCTGAGCCACTGGGCAGACAGGTAAAAAGTTCAACAATTGCCAAAGCATTCTTCTGCTAATTCAACAGCCTTCTGCTCAAATAAATTAGCTTAGTCTTGACAGAGGAACAATAGCTTTTTTTTTCTGTAGGAAAAGCAGCACATTTGATATACACAAGCATGGAAGGTTATTAAGATGTTAACCCGTTGGTTTAATCCATTAAAGAGCTCCTGCTCCACTCCCTGATTGTGAAGTGACTTATACTGTAGGAAGTGTCATCTGTGGTAGAAACCCGTTAACTCCTGCACTGCTGAAATGGACAGCGGGCAGATCCCTGCAAAACCAAGTGCTCAGAGTCACCGAGCTGTGATTGTGTTGTCTGGAGCCTTCAGTGACATCTCACACAAGATAAATGATGAGGCCTGCGTGGAATGAGTGCCCAGCAAATGCTCTAGTTACCTCCTCTAAGGTGAGTGGTGATCCATGGGTCAGGAAGGAGCTACCATTCAAAACATCACCTTTTTTGGGTGCGGGGAGACTCAAGAACTCCCATTCACTTCAGTTCCACACTATTGACTTGGGCTAACAACTACAGAACTAGAGTTTAACAGGTAATGGTCTCCATGACCTAAGATCAGGGTACATCTCCCCGCGCCCCCCAACCTCAGCCCCCACACATGTCCTTACTCTGTAAAGGGCAACAGCTTAGAGAGGCAGGGGAGGGGGATAATGCTTAAATCATTTATCAAAAGTCATTTTATTGACAAAATAGAATACTTATAATTTGCTCTTACAGGGGTGGTCTCTAAACTTTTTACAAAAAAAATGTACAGGCTGTATATCTTTGGATATGTACATATTTTACACGTTTGTTTGTCTTTTTTTTCTTTACACAATTTAACAAATAATTATATAAATACATCCTCTAATGTAAGAAACCCGTATTTACTTAGGGTGTACAATTAAGACATTTCTTGTTTGTTTAAGGCATCTGCCTGGTCATTAAGAAGACCCAAACCGTGCAAGCCCTTCGGGTCGCGCAATCCCACTAAGAGTAGATGAGGAGGACGCCCGGGGCGTTGGCGCAGGAGAGCGAGGGGAGAGAGGCAGGTTCCCTCTCCCGGAAATCTGTCGATGGGGCTTCAAACTCAGCCACCAGAGAGGGCTCCAGACCTGGCACAGCGCGGCGGAGTCCACCCTCCTCCGGGCACAGAAGTTAACGCCTGGCGGGAAGAGCTCAGCGCTCGTCAGTGGAGGCCGGGGGCTGGGGCGGGGAGCCTTCAATGCCAGGTACTTTGTTCTAAGTGAGTCCTTTAAGTCCAAGCTAATGGATACCATTAAGAGTTCATTATCATGCTAATAGCAATCAACACGGTGAAGGGGTGGGAACCGGAGCCCCTCGGGGGTCCCTCCGCTGCACAGGGTCTCCTGGAGCCCCCCGTCCTTTCCTTCCGGGTGCCCCCTCCCAACCCTCAGACCTGGGACAATGGCATCTGCTTTGGATAAGACACGGAACTGGCCGTGCCAGATCGCCACGTCAGGCCGGTGCTGACGTCGCTGTAGAGCGAGCCCGCCCCGCCGCCCGGCCCCCCCGCCCCCGCCGGCGCCCAGGCCGCCCCCGCCCCCGGCCCGACGGCGCCCCCTGCCGCCGCCGCGCCCGCGCCCCCACCACAGCCGCGCCCTTGCTGGCCCAGCAGCAGCGGGTGCACAGGGGCTCGCCACGACTCGAGCGTCTTGCCCGACCAGACCCACACGCCCGACGTGATGCCCACCACCAGGCACATGAAGTACTTGAGCATGAACACGGCGTAGTCGGGCCGGCGCGCCTGGTCCGGCTGCAGGTCCCGCAGGCACGGGCAGTTGTGCGTGGCCTCCCAGCGCGGGCGGTTGTGCTGCTCGTAGAACAGGCAGGCGACCACCACGGCGGCGGGCACGGTGTAGAGCACGGTGAAGAGCCCGAGACGGATCATGAGCTTCTCCAGCTTGTGCGTCTTGGTGGGGCCGCCCTGCTGCTTGATGACCGAGCGGATGCGGAAGAGGGACACGAAGCCTGCCAGCAGGAACATGGTGCCGATGAAGAGGTAGATGACGAGCGGCGCCAGCACGAAGCCGCGCAGGTTGTCGAGGCTCTGGTTGCCCACGTAGCAGATGCCCGCCACCGGGTCGCCGTCCACCGAGCTGAGCGCCAGCACCGCGATGGACTTGACGCTGGGCACCAGCCACGCGGCCAGGTGGAAGTACTGCGAGTAGCCGGCGATGGCCTCGTTGCCCCACTTCATGCCCGCCGCCAGGAACCACGTGAGCGACAGGATCACCCACCAGATGGAGCTGGCCATGCCGAAGAAGTAGACGAGCAGGAAGACCACGGTGCACAGCGCCGGGCCGGTGGTCTCGTAGCGCACGTGCTGCTCTACGGCCCCCAGGTCCTCGTACTCACCGCGGCCGCCCGGGCCCCCGGCGCCCGCCCCCGCCCCGCGCCCGCGCCCGCCGCCGCCGCTGCCGCCGCGCCCCCTGCGCCCCCCGCGCCGCCCGCGCCCGGCGCGCCACCGCTGCACGCCACCTTCTCGTGGCCCGCCACCAGGCGGACCAGGTAGCCCACGGACACGAAGAGGTAGCAGGCGGACAGGAAGATGATGGGCCGCTCGGGGTACTTGAAGCGCTCCATGTCGATGAGGAAGGTGGACACGGTGGCGAAGGTGGACACGAAGCAGAGCACGGACCACAGGCCGATCCAGAAGACGGTGAAGGCGCGCTCGTCCTGGCTGAAGAAGGGGTTGTGGCAGGGCAGCGCGCAGTTGGCAATCTGGCCCGTCTTGACGCGGTTGTACAGCGGGTGCCGCTCGCTGGACACGCTCACCATGGGCGCGCGGCACTGACAGCCCGGCTCGCAGGGCGCCGCTCCACCGCCAGGGGGCCGCGCCTTCCGCCGCCACCGCCGCCGCCGCCGCGCGCGGGGGGCCGCCGCGTCCCCGCCGCCACCGCCCCTGCCGCGGGACGGGGGGCCGGGCCCCGGGCGGGCGACCGTGGCCACTGCCCGAGGGCGGCTGCTCGCCGGGGGGCGGCGGCGGCAGGCGGCGCGGCGGGCTGGGCGCGGCCGTGGTGAGGTCGGTGCGGTTGTAGTCCATGCACAGCGTGTCGGGGTTGCCCTGCTCCGGCAGCCGGTCGCAGCGCATGCGGTCGGGCCAGGCGAAGCCGTACTGGCGCATGAGGGGCGCGCAGCCGGCCTTGGCACGCTCGCACACCGAGCGGCACGGCGGCAGCGGCTTCTTGTAGTCCTCCAGGCAGATGGGCGTGTACATGCTACACAGGAAGAACTTGAGGTCGGGCGAGCACTGGATCTCCACCAGCGGCCAAAACTGGTGCACCTCCAGGCCCGCCTCGTCCTGCGTGTCGTGGTTGAACTGGTTGGGCATGTAGGTATAGTTGTAGCCGATGCCCTTGCACAGCGGCACGGTGATCTCTTGGCACGCCAGTTCCTTGGCCGAGGGCGGCCGCTGCGCCGCTCGAGCGCTGCAACAGCGCCAAGGCGGCCAGCAGCGAGGTCACTTCCAACAGGTAACCCCACTCCATGCTGCGCGCCTCGGCCCTCGCCTCTCCAGCAGGGGCGCCGAGTCGGGTGGGGACCCCGGAGTTCAATGCAGCAAGGGAAGGCGGGTGCCCTGCGACTTTCTCTGCTGCCTTTCCCGGGAGGAGGGTCCGTGGGTGACTCTAGTCCCTTCCCGGGACGCGTCCACACGGGGCAGTCGGAAGCCCGGGCAGGGGCGGGCCGTACCTCCCTTCCGCGGCTCCGGGGGAGCCAAGGGTGGCTGCAGGCGTGCAGCGGAGTCCCCGAGTGTCCGCCCGGCTCACTCCCGGTGGAGCTCAGCCCTCGCGGAGCAAAGTGGCTGGTCCCGGCCCATCGTCCCTCGCTCGCTGGCTCTGTCCTCCGCGCGCGCGCGTGTGGTCACTACTCCGCGCTGGACACGGTGACTTTGCCCGGCACGCAGAGTGGCTGGCGGCGCGGCAAGTTTCCTTTCGGGTCGCGGTGCGCAGTCAAGATGGCTGGGCCAGGCCGCTCCCCGCGCCGGGTCAGCCCTTGCGGCCCCCTTTCAGCCCCCCCGCGGGCTCATGCCCGTCCCCAAAGCCGCGCTGCAGCCGCCGGAGTTCGAGACCCGCCTCCGCCGAGGCCGCCGCCCTCTCGGCCACCCCGCTTCGGTCAGTCCGTCCGCCGCGGGGACTGACGGACCCCGCCTCCGCTAAAAAGTCCGTGCCACACTCCAGCCGGCAATCCAGCGGCGCTCAGGCAGTCCGTTCCCGCTCAGCGCAGAGCCAAATCCGGACCAGAAGGCAGAGCAGACACCTGAGCTGCACGGCCCGCGCCCCGCCGCTGCAGGAGCAGCGGCCTTCACCTAACTTCACCGCTCCAGTCCCGCTCGCGCCGCCCGACCGGCTCATGAATATTTATACCGCGCGGACCCGGTCTCCGCCCCCGAGGTCCCAGCCAATCGCCGCGCGGCAGGGGGCGGAGTCGACTCGCTCCCAAGGCTCAGCCTTCCTAAGGCGGCGCGGGGTGCACGCCAGACCGTGCGTGCTTTCCGCGGTTGGAGAGTTTGGGTAACCTTGGGGTTGACCGCCCAGAGGGAGCTCCTGACGCCGGTCCCGGCGGCGCTCGGTGCGTCCGAGGTCTTGGTGCCAGTTCCCCTGAGGCTGTGCTTGAGCTTTGGGACGGGCTGGATGCAGCACAGTGCCTCCCCTAGGAGCCTTTCAAAGCTGCCACGTTCCCCTGCCTGCTGCTCTTCCCTAGTGGGGGTGTGCTGCTGACGACAGGGGACGCCCCGCGCCCCTTCTGCTGGCAGGAGTGGCTGGGAAGCCTCGCAGCAAGAGAGAGAGTCCTCTGGGACCTGCCCCGGCGGGCGCTGCGGAGGAGGACCGTCCTTCCCGGGTGCTAACACGATGGTGTTGGAGTGTGCAAAGGGTGGAAGGGGAGTAGTTCGTTCTAGAAAGTGGGGCTGGACCCTAGGAGGCCGGGGGTTGGGGGGAAGCCATCTGAAGGCGCGCAGGGCACAAGGGCGGGACCTGGATTTGGGGGAAGTCGCCCTTTTCCTTACCTAAAAACTGGAGTCATGGTCTCGATCTCTACGAGGTTTCTAGACCATTAGGAGCAATAGCAGAGGCAAAGTGTGCGAGACACAGCGTTCCCTTACGAAAAATGACCTTTAAGTAAAATACAGAAAAAGTAAAAAGTAAAGGGGGTGGAAAAAAAGAAAAATAGGAGATCGCGAGAGCCTCCGCAGCTGGATTCCCTTCTTTTCGCCTTATACTTTTGGAACACGTGTGTGTGTGTGTGTGTGTGTGTGTGTGTGCAAAGTTCACATGTTTTTGCCGGAGCCGCCTTTCCTACCGGGGAGGCGGGGCTGGGTCCTGGCGCGGACGCGCGGACACGTCTCGGTGGTCTCCGCCGGGCGCCGGGGCCGAGAGCGGCTTTGAGCGGCGACTTGGGACGCAGCCAACCGAACTGCCCCGCCAGGGCCGCCGCCACCTTAAGACAGGGAGGGGGCGCGGGGCCCGCGGGGCCGGCGGCCTGGCAGGTTCATTTACGCTTGTTAGGACGTCCCAGGGGGTTGTCTTTCTCCTAGAATGGAGTGTTTATTTTTTAATTGATGTGCTGTTTCATTTAGCGCTTGTATGGAACTCACGCTGGGGCTGTAATTACTGTAATCTCGGGAACAAGCATTTCAGTTAGCCAGGAGGGTGGCAAAATAGTTCTCTCTCTCTCTCTCTCTCTCTCTCTCTCTCTCTCTCTCTTTCTCCCTTTCTCTAGTTTTCTCTCTCCTTTTCTCCCTTTCTCTAGTTCTCTCTCTCTCTCTCTCTCCTCTCTCTCCTCTCTCTCCCTTTCTCCCTTTCTCTAGTTTTCTCTCTCCTTTTCTCCCTTTCTCTAGTTTCTCTCTCTCTCTCTCTCTCTCTCTCTCTCTCTCTCTCTCTCTCTCTCTCTCTCTCTCTCCCTTCTCTTTCTCTTCTGATCTGTCCCCGCCTGGATTCTATACCCCGCACCCCTTACTTCCCGCTTCCCCTCCAGCTTTCTGTTACAAGACTTTTGCCCTTTGTCATGTTTCACGACAGGAGTGAGTTGGACCATAGAACAAAGTTGTGAGGGTGTGAGGACAGAGGAAAAGTGTCCTATTTCAGGCGTATGTATATTTGAGGCCACCTTAGTTTTTTTTTTTTTTCTGAGTAGGAATGGTGGCAGATGGTGGCTATCTATTTAAAAAACTTTTGTATAGAAACAAATAACTGGCAGCATAAGTATATTGTTGGACTATTAGAATCTTAACTTCCCTCCTGCCCGCCCCCCCCCCAGCTTAGTTTAGCACCTGGACAGGTACAACTCTCCCCTAACCCATTTTTCTGGCAAGTGCTGCTGGATTTTTTTTCTTTTCCTTTGGGGGCACACCCTATGGTGCTCAGGACTTTCTCTTGGTCCTGCACTCAGGGATCACCCCTGGCGGTGCTCAGGGGACTATATGGGGTGGCCGGGAATAGAACTCAGGTCCACTGCACGCAAGGTTAACACCATCCCCGCCATAGTTATTTCTCTAGCCCCAAGGTCTGCATTTTCACGGAAAACTTTAGTCATTACCAGAGAATGGAGTTTATAACCTAAGACCTCTCTCCCTCTCCCCTTCTCAAATTTGAAGTCTAATCAGAACTTTTTTTTGAAATAAATAAAACAAAATCACTCCATATCACTTTTGTTTTGGAATAGTAAATTCCACAAAAATCTTATCCAAAGGTTTCAGAAATATTAGCTGATTCAGAAATAAAAAGGGCGTGGGGAGAAAAGAAAAAAGAAAAGGAAAGGAAAGAAAGCCCATTCACCCAGAAATGCTCTGGCCTTGCTCGCCACCTCCACCCCTTCTTCAATTCTTTACCCTCTCCACCTAATCAGGAAATTCTCTTCCAAGATTTGTGGAATGTAGAAAGTCACCTCTCTTTTCCAGGCTCCTGGTTTCCAGGGTCGTTTCTCCTGAGCCTTCAGCTGCAGAATAACAACAGGTAATTCCCGAATTAAAGTTCCCAGCGCCGCGGTGCGGGCGAAAGCCCAGCAGTGGCCCGGAGCCCGTCGCGGGACCCCAGATGGGAGGGGCTCGCTTCCAAAAGCAACGCAGATGGGGGAAAGGTTTCTCCTCCCTTTCTTCTGCAGGAAAATGTCAAGTAGTGAAGTTTAGAATTACACTATATAAATTTATTAGAATTAGGTAAAAAACAAGCTGACATTTGAAAACCGAGGCTAAAAAAGAGTTGATTTTGGCTTTTAATTGGCATTCCCCTTTTTTTATTTTGAGACAAGCTGAAAGCTTTGATGATGTGGAATGTGGAAATTTTTGGTAAGTGTATTAAGCTTGCAGGAGAGAAGTAGACAAAAGTTCAGAGCCTTCAAAAATCTTGCTATAAGTTATTTTGGGGGAATCTTACTGATTTTTGAGATTAATACTATTTCCATGAAGATCATTACAAATAGCGTTTAAATGTTGCCATTGAATGGCGACTGGAAGGCCTTGGAGATAAGACTATTCTAAAGCCAATTAGTATATAAAAGTCACTGACATACCAGCTAAAAGATATCAGGGCTGTTTTATCAACTCTGCTGGCTTAATAATGTTTTCCCCTTTTGCATGTAAAGCAGCTGTTTTTTTTTTTTTAGGAGAGGGGAAATAGCTTTAGTAATGACATAAATAATGGAGGACTCTTTCTAGAGGGATTTCTGAGCAGATGTCCTGTTACTGAATAGCCCACAAGCGTAATAACATAAACAATTGAAGGCTGGAATCTTAAAGAGAATGTTTTGCAAAACATCGAGTTCCAAGTTAGATAAGAGATTATCACTATATATATGAACTGCTCAAATTTAAGAAGCATTGGAAAATTAGGTTTCCGTGGGTTACTTTTAAATTCCAATATGGAAATCTTGATACAAGAGTGTATCTAAAAGTATATATTCCAGGGCCAGAGCAGTAGTCCATCAGGTAGGGCATTTGCCTTGCATGCAGCCAACCCGGGTTCGATCCCCAGCATCCCATATGGTTCCCTGAGCACCGCCAGGAGTAATTCCTGAGTGCAGAGCCAGCAGTAACCCCTGAGCATTGCCGGGTGTGACCCAAAAAAGCAATAAATAAATAAATAAACTGATCCATCCTATTGTTTATGGCATTAGGCTTTCCATGAATTACATATTGATGTATCAAAAACATTGAATATTTCTCAGCCTGTACAATTTATATACAGGAAGGAGCCTGGGTCATGGAACATTTCTTTTGTACTGGTTACAAGAGAATTGTTTGAAGACGGCAGTGGTGGAGAGAAGAGGGATGTGGGGCCAGGCATTCCTGAGAAATTGTAGCCCACTTCAGTGCTTCCCATGTATGCACGTAGCCTACGCTGATTTCAGAGTACACAGAACTGCCAGAGAACAACCAAGTAGCGGTGAAGGAGCAAGCATAGGCCTTCATGGAGGTTCTGAAGAATGATCAGGAGTCTCATGATTGGGGAGAAGGGGAATGTTCTAAGCATGTGACCAAGCACCTATAAATTGAGAAGATGGAATTGCCATCATAGTTATAACATTTGTCCTACATCTAACTTCTAGATCTTTCTTTGCCAGAAACACTTGTATTTGGATTCAATCGATAAAATTTGTGTCTTTGGTGAGCTTACATTTAATCTACAGAGTTCAGGATCTGTTAGTTTCCAGTTACTGAAAGGTAACAGGATACTTAGATACAGAGGCCACTGTAAATCTCAGTTGCATAGAAGCTGATGTGGCCCATGGATTCAGTGACTCCATGGTGCTATCAAGACTGGGGTCATTCCCATCGCTGTCAGCCCAGGAGTGTCGGTGAGTTCTGATCATGGTTCAGAGTAGTTATGGACAGAGGCTCATGTCTTCACACATGGATATCCAGATGCCAAGTGAGGAACATTTTTACCTTGTGTCTCTTTTGAAAACCACAAAATACTTCTGGAAGACCTGGCAGCCAGTCCCACAAACCAACACCACCAACATGTAACCATGAATCACCTATCAACCTTGTTTCAGAGACTCATAAGTAACTCTTGAAAGAGATCACCTACCCACAAAATTTTCTGTCATTCATTCCCAGCTGAAACCTCCAGGGCAATCTTGGAGTGGGGCAAGCTAGTAATCACCCAAACACAGCCCTACTAATAACTCCCACTGCCCAAACCCACCTTTATGCCTCGGGCCTTAACTCACTGCCTAAAGTTTGCCACAGAGTGCCACAGAGAATTTAATCTGCTGAAAACTCCAAGTACTTGGGCCTTTGAGGCTGAAAACTCCAGACCTTCTTGACAGTCAGGGTGGGTGACCTCACCCTACCTCCCCATATTTCCAGAAGACCTGGTAGCCATGCTCAGCTGAATATTTTACTGCCCAGTTAACTAGTCTGGATTTTCGGAGTGACACCTCCAAACTCTACAATACTGACATCCCAGTAGTAGCACATCAGATTGGATAGGATGTAATGCAGAAGCTCACAAATGTCGCCTAATAAAAACACCTAGCACAGAAGGCCTAGCTCCAACAACAGCTTAGTAAAACCTCAGACAAGGACTAATGTCCTCATGGCGAGATACAATAATTTTCACAATTTTTCCTATAGAAATAATTTTTGTTCATTTTTAGCCATAAAATGGTAATAAACAGTATTAAATAAATTATTATGGGCTTGCTATGGGGCAGGCTTGAGGGGAGGTTGGAAAGGGGAGATACGGTAGAGGGAAGGCGACAGTGGTGTTGGGATTCTTGTGGGAACATTGAATGCCTCTAACAAATCGTCACGAACAACTAAAGCCACTGTGTTTAAATTAAGTGGGGTGGGTGCGGGAAAGCATGAATGATTTCTTGGGATTGACTTCCTCTCCCGTGTCACACCGAGGACTGAGCGACAGTCTATGCTCTGTCGAGGAGGAATGGCTTGAACAAAATGAGGATTTGCTAGCAAGGATGAAGTGTGGGAGAAGAGACTTGGGTAGGTAACCACGAGGGTGTTTGCTCTACCTGGAGGCCTCTGCTCCACCTGGGAAGAGACCTGAGACTTTACATGGAACTCCTGCTGTCCAACGTGAGGAGACATGCGTGGTCTGTGAAGATTTTTATACTCTGTATCCACAGTGCTTCCGCCCTCCCCTGCTTACTTTCTCCATAACCACACGCAGGTGGGATCTGTTAATAAGCTTCCTTTTTTTTCCCTGCTAGAGCTACGTGTTTTGCTTAGGAGAGTCTATTCCTGCTCTCAGAAATCCAGTTGCCCTCAGGGCCTCCTGGCCAGGTCAGGTCGGCAGAGCGAGCTGGGTGGTTTGTAGCGTTTGCTCATCTCTCCGTCTCACCACAAACTCCCGCAGGGTAATTATTTGAAGGAACACCTTCCTACAGCTGAGAAGCACGGTTATTAAGGACTGCAAGAGATGGAAATTTATTTTTCACCTGTGTGGTTTCCAGAATCTTGTGGGGGCAGAATAATGAGCAGCTTCCAGTAACCTGCAGAGAACACAGGATCCAAGGGAACCGGATGTGGCTTCGTTCTGTGGATTTATACAATTCCCCACAGCCAGTGTCCTCACACAAGCCAGCTTCCAGAGAAAGTACTAGTCTTACTTTTCTTCGCCTTTTGTGCCTTTCCTCCATTCTACTTTCTCTGCATTATTCTTATCTTCACATCACTCATAGTTCTCAGGCAAATATTTATGGCATAATGACTTAGTGCTATTTCTGTATTGATCTTGGTAATTGCCTTTCTTTTTGTAGATGCTAGTTCAAGAGGCTTCTTGCTTATTAAATCTTACCTTAGAAACCTGTTAGAATTCGAGGCTTGTTAGGACAAAGTTTCCACCAGGAGATCCCCTTCCACCCAAGAGGGACCAGAGGCACTGAGGGGGAATTCTTACATCACAAACTCATTTCCATTTGGAAATCTCCATCACAGTGAGCAACTCTAGAGGGAAAATCCTTTTCTCATTTATACTAGCTTTAACACTATTTGCAGACTAAAAAGAGGGATGCTTGCCCTGATTTGTTGTTCTATTTTCCTGCTGCAGAATAAATCACTGTTTTTCCAGAGGGAATCCTTGTGTTCTCTGGCTTCTATTAAAAAAAAAGTCTATTCATGTACCTACTGTACCGCCATCTCCTCATTTTGTGATGTCTTTGGTTTTATCCTCCGGTCTTAAAATAAATAGAACAGAAAGGTTTACTTCATGCTCCTGGCTGTCAGAAATCTGAAAGAATTCATTTTCTATTAGGATTCTATTTGAGTTTAGTTGCCTTGTGGTAATGAAATACCAAAGTTTAAGTTGGAAGGTAATCCATTGAAATTACACATCCTAATTTTTTTTTAAAAATTAGAGTAAAATATATTGGTCTAACTAAAAACAGTGAATCCTGATCCACAATTCATAACTGCAGAATGGTGAATGAAGGCCTTGTTTCTGAAGCTCCCAAATGAGCAATAAAAACTGCACTTAGAAAATGAAGTTTGAATTCTATGCTAATAGTTACTATGGGGAATGGTCACTGGGCTTAAACATTAGCATGACAGGGCTGGAGCCATAGTACAGTGGGTAGAGCGTTTCCCTTGCATGTGGCTGACCCATGTTCGATCCCAGTGTCCCAAATGGTCCCCAAGCACTGCCAGGAGTAATTCCTGAGTGGGGAGCTAGGAGTAACCCGTAAGCATTGTGAAACCCCACCCCCAAAATTAGGGGTGACCTAAATACAGATGGAAAATTGTTCAATCTTTGAGAGAATGGGAAAGGCTAGAATCTAAGGATAATTAGATTTATCTAATGATAGGTATCATTTATCTAATAGATACTGTAAACTGTCTTTTAGGTTTATTGGGGCACTAGAAACAGTTTATCCTATTCCAGGTCACTCCTGGAAATTTATTATCTGACATAACAAGAAATTGGACAGATTACAAGGTTGACAGATGCATATTTTCCAAAGTTTCATTCAGGAATCAGGTTCTTTATTGATGTATTTCCTTGATTAAAGGTATTGGCAGTGGTGGTCTCTGGGGCAGAAGATGGTTATAGAAGTTTCAACTATCACATCCAGGGACATGCCAATGATATGAAAAAACCCGACCAGCCAACTAACAGTGCTCTTTCAGTCCCCTTCTTTTTCTTAGGACACCTTTCCCTATTACCGTTCAGTAAACTTTGTTGGCAGTATAGGGATTACTCACAGGTAAGAAGAATATGATTATAACAGTTGACCTAAAGTAATCAGATTATCTTATCTTCTTATCCCCCTTGGAGTGGGAATTAGCTCATCTTTCTTTGCTGTATTTGGTTGTGGGGAAGAGGACAGATATCTGAAGACAGATATCTGCACTGAATTGTGGCAGATACCTCCACTGCCGACAGTTACCTGCTCTGAATTGGGGCAGATACATTTAATGCAGACAGATACCTGAACCGAATTGGGGATTTTAAGGCGGGGACTGGAAGTGGCTGTTGGCTAGGCAACCAACAGGTTTGCTGCATGTCTGGCTCCATCTTTATCTTTAGTTCTATGTCTGTTTCTTCTAAGTCTTGTGGAAAGTCTGAAAAATAGAGATTAAAAGTCATGTTTTACTGATGTGGTTCATTTTCAGTACTAATTGAGTATTTGTGAACAATAGAGTCCTTTCTTCCAAACAAATATGCACTACATTGCAACAAAAAAATAAAACAAACAAACAAAAAAGCCTAGGTTTGAAGGAGTTGATGGAGAATTGGCCCTGATAAAGGTATTTTAAGGAACACAAACATTTGGAAAAATCAGTTGTAGGTGATACTTGTGGCATCCTAGTCACAGCTGAATTTGGAGAAAACATAGTCCGCATCGCTGCCTTTCCTAACAATGTTCTTATAAAAATCTTAGTTATACTCATAGAAATAGCAAAACAGTTCTGAGCTAAGGTCTCCGAAAAGGTCACAATTAGTTACAGAAGTGTAGACTTGTCTCTTGTGTCCTTTCTGAGGCTTCCACACCGCTCAGCAGCTGGTTGCGTCTCACCTGCTCTTGGCTCTTCCTGCTTGCTGGGCTGTTGGAGCAAGCTATGCCCTGCCTGGTTCTCTCCCTCTTTTCCACTTGCTGTTGCTTTGTGCTGGAAGGCAGCTATGAGGAAATCACCCCTGAAGAAGGACAGGTTCTAATATCAACTTTGCTGATTATAACAGTGTTTCTTATTCTTCAGTAGCATAGAAAGGACAGAAAATATAACAACAAATTTAGAAGTTCTCTGTGTTGTGCTAATATTTTGACATATTTTATTTTATTTATTTTTGGGTTTTGGGTAACACTACTCCTGGCTCTGCTCTCAGGGATCACTTCTGGTGATGCTCAGGGGACAGTATTTGATGCTATTTAGGGATGGGAGAGCTTACTGATAATGCTCCCCCCTTATCTTTCTCTGAAGGATAAGAGGACAGACACTTAACCAGAACTCTTAATTTGCAGTCAGTTTAGCAGTGTGTCGCAGCTCATCAGCCCCTGAGTGAATGTAATGACAACCTTGGTGTCCCCATCCGTCTGTAACCCACCCTTCCTAAAAGTGTGCTTCCGTGTTCCCTTTTCCTAGGGAAACCTTTTCTTGGAACCATGCATCAAGGAAGGTGGCTTTGCGGACATGAATCCATCATCTTCCAGCAGCTTGTGGTCAATAAAGCTCTTTCTTGGGCCGGAGATAGAGTACAGCAGGTAGGTGCTTACCTTGCATGTGGCCGACCTAGGTTCTAACCCTAGTACGGTTCCCTGAGCCTAACAGGAGTGATCCCTGAGTGCAGTGTCAGGAGTAAGCCCTGAGCACCACCAGGTGTGGCCCTCAAAGAAAAACAAAACATTTATAAAACTCTTGACTGAACAAAGTATCTCTTGAATTAGTAATAGTAGAATTAGATCTTTCTGGTTACAAACCTTCACAAATAAGTCTAAATTTCAAGTCCTAATCCTTTCCCCAGAAATAAACACTATCCTAAAATTGCTGTGTATTGAACCCTTGATTATTTTTGCATACATATGCGTATATATGTGTGTTTATGCATTCATCCATCCATCCATCCATCCATCCATCCACCTACCCACCCATCCACCTACCCACCCACCCACCCACCCACCCATCCACCCATCCATCCATGCATGCATGCATGCATGCATCCATCCATCCATCCATCCATCCATCCATCCATCCATCTATCTATCTTTATCTATCTAAACTATATAGTATTGTTTTGAATGGAGTTTTAAGTGTTTATGAGTAGCATTATGTTTTTTTTTTTAATAAATAGCCTTATAGGGGCCGGAGGAAAAGCACAGTGGGTAGAGCAATTGCCTAGCACGCGGTCAATCTGGATTCGATCCCTGGTATCCCATATGGTCCTCCAAGCACCGCCAGGAGTAATTCCTGAGTACAGAGTCAGGACTAACCCCTGAACATTGCTGGTTGTGACCCAAAAAGCAAAAAAAAAGTGCTATAATCTCAATCAACATTGTATCAACCATGATGATTAATAGTGAACTACTAAAAGTTTTAAACTGACCATTGTATTCCATTGTGTGACTAAGTCGCACTTATTTTCCATCCCACTGCTGAAGAGCAGTTTCCTGGTTTCCCATTTTCACTGATACATTTGGTGTTTTCGGAAAACCTTTGTGTGTCTCATTGACACCTGTTCCATAGATTCTTTAAAGATCTCAAAATTTCTACAGTGAAAATCAAATGACTGACATCTGGTGGTCATTTAATTTAAAATCAATTACGTGTTTGTAAAATTGCTCTTCAAAATGGCTGAACCAATTTCCATGCCCATTAAGATGTGCAGGAATTTTGAATTCCACAGCTTAATAATTCCCAGTTAAAGTAGTTGGGGATCGGATCCTAGCAGTCTGATGAGTTTACAAAGGAAGCTCTTTGTTTAAATCTGTGTTTTTGATTATTTATATAATTAAGTACATTTTTATATGGTCTCTGACTATTTGAGTTGCCTTTTCCAAATATCATCACTTCTTGACTCTGTCCATTTTTTTTCCTCTTGTGTTGTTTGCCTTTTTTCTTTAGTTGGAGGAATTCCTAAAAATATATTGTATATTCATCCTTTATGATTTGAAGATTTTTTCCTCAGTCTGTGCCTTAACTTCTTTTAATTGTTGCTCATGTTTTTACATTTTTAACTTTTCAAATGTATTGATTTTCCATTTATGTTATTGTCTTATTTAAGAAAGCCTTCTGAGAGCTTAATGATGAATGCTTGGTTTGCAAGCCTAAGGGGAGGCTGATATTAGCTCCTCATCAGCACATGGGTCACTGACCATTTATGGGAGTGACCCTAGGCACAGAGCCAGGGGTAGTCTCCAAAAACTCCTTGGCATGGCTCAAAAACAAACCAAATCACCCCGCCCCCCAAATTCTCTTTTAATAGTCATGAAGCTATGCTATATCACTGTATCACTGTCTTCCCGTAGATCATCGATTTTCTTGAGCGGGCACTAGTAACATCTCCATAACTCCTGTCACATGCGAGATAGCCCAAGGGAATCTGCCCGCTCCAGGAACATGAATAGCTGCAAACCATATTTTTCCTAAATTTTTGAGACTTCAAAAATTATGTTTAGATTTAAATCCA
Organism: Cryptotis parvus; assembly: GCA_021461705.1. NCBI lineage: Eukaryota > Metazoa > Chordata > Mammalia > Eulipotyphla > Soricidae > Cryptotis > Cryptotis parvus. The sequence continues at coordinate 23,392 of JAJIBD010038335.1, forward strand.
TATGGAATTTCCTTGTAATTTGTGTGGAGTCAGTATGTAATTTTATTACTTCCCATATGTGTTGACTGTTAAGTTGTCAACCTAGCCCAGGTATGCTGATCCAGAGACTCACATACATGGGGCAGAGCTGCTACCAGCTTTCCCTGTGTCCAGCTGATCACGAGGCACCCGGGAGGGATGACGGGTTCTAGCCCTGGCTCGCCACCCCAGCAGAGCCTCGCAAGAAGCCAGAGGAACCCCCACACCATGAGGGCCACCATTTTCCACATCCGGACTCCCCTCTCCTCAGAGCCCCACCCAGCAGAAGAACTGATCACAACCTGGCTCGTGGGGCTGCTTGCGGCCGCGTGGTTCATCAATAAATGCGGAGATCAGAGGTGACTACAAGAGTATCCCACTCACACGGCAGAGCCTGGCAAGCTACCCGTGTTGTAGTTGATATGCCAAATACCAGTAACAATTATAGACCTTATTCCCATGATCTGATGGAATGGTTTGAGGCTCTTTATGTTTCTGGAGCAAGCAGGTGCCCTTGAGCTCTACTCTCATTTGAGAGGACATATGGAGATGTAACTGATGCCTGCTTGAGCAAATTGATGATGAACGGGAAGACAAGTGTTTTTACAAGTGTTTCAGCATTGAGTATTAAGTACAGCACTGATCTCGAGTATTTTCTTCTTTGGTAGTATGATATTAATTCCTTCCACTTCAAGTATGTGCTTAGTTTTTGTTAAAATTCTAGTTTTGTCCCTAGGTTATAGCCAGCTATGTTGATCTATTTTCTTGGTTTTGTGTTTTTACTTTTTCTTTTTTCCTTTTTGGGGGCTACATCCTGGGGTGCTCAGGGCTGCTCCTTCTGTCACTCTTGGTCTCTCTCCATGTGGTTCTGGAAGTGGAACCTGGGCTCCTGCATTAGCAAGGCCTGGAGCTCAACCACTTGAGCTATTTTTCTTTTCTGATATTTGTTTTTGGTCCACTTGGCGATGCTCAGGGGTTACCACTGCCTCTGCATTCAGGAATTGCTCCTGGTAATTCCTGATTATATGGGATGCCAGGGACAGAATCTGTTCACCTTATGCAAAGCAATCTCCTTACCAGCCAAGGCTCCATGAGCTATTTTTCCAGTCTCTGCTTTTTTTCTTCTTCAAGGTAACCTCCCCTTCACTTTTTTTTAAAGGCCACACCTGGTGGTGCTTTGGGTTTACCCAGGTTCTGTGCTTAGGGACCATATGAGGTTCGGGGATGGAGCCTCATACCTAGAAGAGTTAAAGTCATCGCCATGTGCAAGGAAAGAGCCCTGTCCTCAGCACTATCTCTCTAGCTATAATAACCCTTACTGAGAAATTGCTTTAAGATAACCCATTTCTAATGGTGGTAATTGATAACGATTAGATTTATAAGAGACATAATCAATTTGGGGACTGAGGAGGTTCCAGAGGTTCCAGAACCGAGGTTAAGGCACTTGCCTTGGATGCTCCCAGCCCGGCTTTCATCCCTGGCACCACAGGGTCCCTAAGCACTGTGAGAATGGTCTCTGAGCACAGGCTGGGAAAACTCTGGGGCACCAATAGGTGTGATTTCAAAACCCACATTTAAAAAAATCATGCACACACACCAAAATAATAGAACATCAGGGGAAAAAATAGTTCTGATGTCTAGTTTGTACATTTAATCCTGCATAGATACTGACAGAAATCAAAGCACCTTCGGTTATTCTCATGAAGCACCTGGGTACATCCTTGTCCAGCCTATAAACTAAGTCGTCTTTAGGGATCGAATTGTGATGGAATCCTTATGTCTACCCTACACTCTAGAGGTTAAGGTTATGCAGTATTGGAACTCATAAAAAATTGTTTCCATATTACCATTTTGTCAGCTAATTAATATTATATATGTATATATTTAAAACTATTTTCTATCTCTGTACTAGTGACAGCATCTATAATTGCCATGATTTTATGAAGCTTAGTTTCTAGTATTTGAGGAAGATATCTTGATATTCCTCTTTCAAAATTACCCTGGTTATTCATATCCATTTCCTTCCTGGAATTTCAGGAAACGCTTTGTCAAAAGGCCCATGGAAGCTTTTGTACCAATGATTTTATTTCACTGTTATTCCTAATTTTCAACATTTAAGTGTTTCCTGAATAATATTGCCAGAAATATTTTTCTTTTTAGTTTGTTTTATTATCATTTTTAGTTTTATTGAAGCTTGAGAATTTTTATTATACTTTTTTGAAACAAAATTATTCAGAAGCATTTTTAAAATTTTAATTTTTGTCACATTTTGGTTAGTGGACATGTTTTGAATAATGTAGGTTTTTTTGACTTGTTCATACGGCATAGTCCATTATAAATTTTTATAAATATTCCATGTATGCATATAAGAACACAGTTCTTTTTAAGGTTATATAAATAATGATATAATCAATTAGTGATGAAATGAAAATTAACATCTCCTACTAAAATGTGATTTTAGGGTCTTGCCAGTATATTCAGTTTGTTTGATTGCTTCCAGGCTCAGTATATAGTAATTATAAATTGTTATGATTTTCTGGTGAATTGTTTCTTTCATTAGTAGGCAAAGACCCTGTTATTGTAACTCTGATATTGAAGGTCCAGTTGTGCTACTGTTTGAGGAGGACAGTCCATAGGGAACAGAGGTGACAGGTTGAGAAAGAAATTCATCAGCAACAAGCTAGGTGGTTGGAAGATGTCAGACTCACATTCCCTGTATATGAGAATCAGATGCCCAGTATGGGCAGAGGAAATAGAGGAAATAACATACAGGAAAAGGACTTGGAAGTTTATTTTTGGAAAGGACAGGTTGTAGGTGGTGGGCATCAAGGTGATAAAGACTTCTTTTGTAGGCTGATCCTAGGAGTATATAAATTCATTCTACATGCTATCTCCTTTGTATAGGCTTTGGAGGGAAGGGCAAGATAAGGGAAACATTCTTTACATTCTCAACAACCCAAGGCCAGCAGAATTTTCTAGTTTTAATTCTGAGTCAAACTCTTAATTCCTTTTGCTTTGGTTTTGTTAATTTTTTAGTGATTTCTAGATATTCTTATCTTTTTTTACTTTTTTGGTGTATGTGTATGTGTGTTTATGTTTAAGATAAACTTCTTGTAAATAATACAATTATAGAGACTCGCAGACATGGGGCAGAGCTGCTACTGGCTCTCCCTGTGACCAGCCGCTCATGAGGCGCCCGGAAGGGATGGTGGGTTCTAGCCCTGGCCCACCATCCCAGCAAAGCTCTCGCAACAAGCCAGACGACCACCCACTCCATGAGGGCCTCCATTTTCCACATCCGGACTTCTCTCGTCAGACCTCCACCCAGCAGACCAGCTTATCAGTGCCCGGCTCGCGGCTGCAAGCGGCCGCGCGGTTCATTAATAAATGCTGGACTTAAGATGCCTACAAGAGTACGCTACCTGCACGGCAGAGCCTGGCAAGCTACCCGTATTGTATTTGGTATATATGCCAAATATCAGTAACAATTATAGACCTCATTCCCGAATGGATTGAGGCTCTTTATGTTCCTGGAGCAAGCAGATGCCTTGGGCTCTACTAGCATGAGACAGGACATATGGAGATGTTACTGGGGCCCGCTCGAGCAAATCGATGATTAACGGGAAGACAGTGATACAGTGAATACAATTATACATTTTTCATAAATAATATGTAAGTCTCTGTACTTTATTTGGGAAGTCTACTTTCTTTATGTTTATTGGAATACCATAATACTGTAGGTCACCAAATCTAAGCTGCTGTTGATTATAAGATAAAGCTTCATTTTAGTTGCAGTAATAAGAAATATTGGAATTAAAAAGTGATGTATTGGAGCCAGAGAGATAATACAGTAGTATTATCTATTGCATGCAACAGACCTCTGTTCTATCCCTTCTACCTGGACCATACGGTCCTCCAAATCTTCTAGGAGTGATCCCTGAGCACAGAGTCAGGAGTTAACCCTGAGCACCTCCAGGTGTGACCCCAGGACAAAAAAGAAAAGCAAAGAAAAAGAAGTGATGTATTGCTTAAAATACCACCAGTGGAAACATACATTCTGCTTCCAGGGCTATTAAAATGTGAACACATGGACATTGTAGAGCTAATAAAAGATTTTGTGCTTTATTCACACAGAAGACATGAAAATTATGTATATGCATTATTTTGTTTGGTGGCATAGCTTTTAAAAAAAAATATTCTTCCGATAGCATGCTGGCCTCGGACGCGCCTGCAGAAGCTGGAACTCTGCTTTCCCCCAGCTAAGCTGGCCATGGGGCTCTCGGGAGGGCAGATGGGTTTTGGGAGTGGGCCCATCGCCTCCGGGGGTCCCGGAAGCAGCCGGATGAGACTCGCCCACCACACTAGCCACCACCTTTGCTGTCCGGATGCTGGAACACTGCCTCACGACCAGATTGACAGAGCCAAACCAGTTTGAGCCCAGGTCGCGCGGCTGCTTGAGGCTGCGCTGTTCATCAACATAGTGGAAACAGGGATGTCCTTTAATCCACTGCATTCCACGATGTGCAGGAAATTTTGGCGGGAGGGAGAGATAGGGAGGAGAGAGAGGACATGCAGAGCCCGCCAAGTAGTTGAGGTGAGGGAGGGGGAGGGAGGTGGGGACATTGGTGATGGGAGATGGGTTTGGGTGGAGGGTTGGGTGTTGGAACGCTGTGGAACCAGAACTCTGCATGAGCATCTTGCAATTGTATGTCTAAAATGGTGTAATAAAATTTGGGAAAACAATATTCTTTCCTCCTTTTCTGTATTCCATGGAATTAGTTTCCTTTACTAGACTGGAAGTTATATGCCTTATTTTTATTATTTTTTAAAATAAATTTATAAGCTCTTAATATCTAGATTGACAAAGTCTAATCCATATCTTTATTCTCCTCTAATAGTTTATTAATCTGATTGCTTGATCTTCACTTCTTCATTGACTATCTTGTCATTTTTCTGCCTTGTGGTTCTGGCCTTTTAGTCATCCACGTTGGTCAGCAGGAGCATCATAATGTTTTATCATCAGTACTCAGATTGGCCCACACCTTAGACATTGCTTTTCCTTTAATTCTGTTAGTAGCTTCATCAAAATAGCTTCTTTTCTCTGAGTTCAGGTTCCTTTCTTCTAAGATATGCCTTTTAGTATATACATCAGTCTTACATGATGGCTTAAATAGATTATAGGAATTTTTGGAGAAAGGTATGTGGTTTCTGGTAGAAAGCACAAAGTTTTCAATTCTGCCCATGTTCGCAGCTTAAAATAAACCAGTATTATCACCTTTTTTCAGATAAAGAAGGAGATCTGTTCTCACTCCCCTTTCACTGAGATGAAGCCTCTCCATGTTCTGGAGAATCACACAAATCAGTCCTAGTAGACATGTATATGGCCCCACATCTTGCCTTTCATTCCTCTTTATTGCTAGCTGGTGGGAATTTATTTCCTGGGTTTAGGTCTACATTACGTGTGTGTGTGTGTGTGTGTGTGTGTGTGTGTGTGTGTGTGTGTGTGATGCATCTCAGGCTGCCCCTGCTGTGCTAGGGGCTTACTCCTGGTTCTGTACTCAGGGTTCAGGGAACCATCTGCAGTGTCTGGGATCATCTGGGTTGGCTGCCTGCAAGACAAGCACCTAACTCCTATGCTATCTTTTCAACCCTACATTAGATTCTTATGTTGTATTTCCCGGTGTTTAGTGGCAGGAATGCTTGCATTAGGTAGATATACCTTTTGGTGACTCCACTAGAATATTGAATTTTTTTTCTTTTCACAGGGTATTTAAAAATAATTTAAAATAGTTAACACAAAATAGAAAAAGGGAAATTTGAGTATTTAGTCCAACTTTTTATTCCATGCTGCCTAGATTTCTTACAAAATACAGTTTTCAAACACTGCTCTGTGGTATTGCTTTAAAGCTCACATTTCTGTACTACCGCAGCACGAGATTCTAGGCATCTGGTAGACTCTAAATGAGAGGTTTTCCCTCAGTCCAGGGATCTTTGTCAATCTAGGGTATCAGAAAGTTGCTCCCCATGGCAGACTTTATTATCATTTCCCAGAGTTGCTTAAATATGTGTCAGTGGATGTCTCCACTTTACTTGATAGGTAACTCCAGATAAGAAAAAGTGGTCCTGTCATTAACATTATGTGGACAGAAAAGAGAATATTTATATTTAACCCTTTGAATCCTCTTAAAATTTTTATTGACTCACTATAAGGTAGAATATTTCAAAGCTGTTCATGATTGAGTTTCAGTCATACAGTGTTCCAGGACCTAGCCCTCCGCCAGTGCATGTTTCCCAGTACCAATGCCCCCAGTTTCCCTCCACCATCCCTCTCTCCCCCTACAACCTGCCTCTATGGAAGGCCCTTTTCTGCTCTATCTCTCTCTCTCCTTCTGGTGAAAATATATTTTATATGCTTTTGTTAATTTTTTTTATGTACAGTGAAGCTACATCATTATTTTCCTATGACACATTATCGAGAAAATGACCTCTCATGGCTGCTCTGATAGGATGAGAGTGAAATGTCAGAGTCTTTGAATCCGTTTCTGGTATACTATACACTCTTCTAAAGTTTAGAGTACAACATGTATTATTTCTCACTTTTGTGAGGTAAGCCTGCAGTTTTTCTGTCTAGACCAGCTCAGAAGAGGCAGGAAGGTCTAAGATGATTCATTCATGTGTCTGGGAGCTGAAGCTGACAGATAGTTTGATTGGGTGAGTCTCAGATGGTACATCTTTTTTTGTTAGAAACCTTTTTTTTTCTTTTTTGGGTCACACCCATTGGTGCTCAGGCGTTACTCCTGGCTCTGCATTCAGGAATTACTGCTGGTGGTGCTTGTGGGACCATATGGGATGCCAGGGATTGAACCTGGGTCAGCTGCATGCAAAGCAAACACCTTCCCCACTGGACTATTGCTCTGACCCTGTAAGAAATCTTTTATTGGAATAATGCTGCATAATAAAATTATAGAGATTTCAGACATTATGGTTAAAAATCAAAGTGTGTAAACTGCATCATCAAGTTCACCATTGACTATCTAATTCTATCGTTCACCTAAGTGCACCCCTTTTGTCCAGATTTAGCCCCCACTCCTTTCCTTCTGGAAATAGCTAATTGACTTTAAAGTCTGAAAGTTTATTTTATTTATCTGTTTGATTCATCTATGTTGAATATGTTGAATATAGCATTTGTCTCTGATATACCTCACTAAACTTAATGCTATCCATTAAGTTTATCCATTTGTTGTTGAAAATGGCAAATGTTCACCTATATTTCACTGTGTACATACAAAATATCTTTACCCACTATTGGGTATTTAGGTTGTTTACAGTCTTTGGCTGTTTCAAATAATGCTTCAGTAACATGGCTAGGGGGCACATAACTCTTCAAATGAGTGTTTTGTTGTCTTTGTGGAAACACCTACAGATGGGATAACTGAAACATGGAATTTCTTTTTATTTATTTATTTACTTTTTCTTTTTGGGTCACATCCAGAGATGCTCAGGGATTACTCCTGGCTCTGCACTCAGGAATTACTCCTGGCGGTCCTCAGGGGATCATATGGATGATAGGGATCGAACTTGGCTCTGCCGTGTGCAAGGCAGACGCCCTGTCCACTGTACTATTTCTCCGGCCCCTGGAATTTCTTTTCAGTGAGCAGGGAAAGGGAACTCTCAGTGATACTCTGTGGTACCATGGTGGTTCAGTGCTGTTCAGGCGTAGCAATATTGAGGCTCACCAGGTTCACCCACCTGATGCATAGGAGCCCATGTGCTGCTAGAATTGGTTCCTGCACCTGCCTGACAACCTCCTGTTCTAGACCTTTGAGCTACCTGTCTGGCCCTAGAAATTCCATTTTCAATCTCAGATGTCTGTCTGCATTGCTTTCCACAATGGTGGCTCTAATCTACATTCCCACCAGCAATGCATCATGGTGCTTTGCTCTCCATGACCTCTTCAACACGTGTTTTCCTTTTATAGCTTGTTGTTTCTTTTTGGGTCACACCCAGGGATACTCAGGGATTACTCCTGGCTCTGCTCTCAGGAATTACTTCTGGAAGTACTCGGGGAACACATGGGATGCCGGGATTGAACCCGGGATGCCCTGCCTGCCACCAGCCCTATCACTCTGGCCCTATCACTTGTTAGGGCCCTATCACTTTGAGTTGAACCTTTCTAATAAGACAGCATCTTCCATGTGTCAGCTGGAACATCTTGCCTCTTTATCATGTGACCTCTCATCATCTGGGAGGTTTGCCTGAACTTTTCCTATACAGAGAGGGAAAAGAAAGCAAGCCCTCCCCAAGCCTTTTCTTGGATTCTTTTTTGTTACGGTCCCACAGACTAAAGCAGGTCAAGATGGAAGTCCCATCTGCAAAAGAGTGTATGTGTGTAATATGGACATGACTTTGGGGTCAATTTTATTATCTACTGTAACATTCCTTTGGTGTTTCTGCTAGAGGTGCACTAGCTCCCATGAGAGAGAATAGGTGAGACATAGATGAGAATGTTTATCTCAGTGTCTCCTTTGATAAGGGAAGAAAAATTGGGAACCATTAAAATGTAAATTATTTGGGAGTGGCGACAAAAAATATAAACTAAAATGATTCTATTGAATACCATAATATTCAATACATTAAATAAAAGACTGTCATAGATTCATGTCATCCCAGACACTTATTTTATATGAAAAAGTAAAATCATACACATTTTCTACCTCTGAACACACACTCTCTCTCTCTCTCTCACACACACACACACACACACACATATATATATATATAAACCTAGTGTCTGCAGGTTCATATGCATCACACTATGTGTACGCAAAATGAAACATTCAGAAGTATTGATAGAAGTCATTTCCTTTGTAGTGAGAGTAGGATTGAGTGGTGGTCAACAGGAATTTGTGTAGGTTTTGTGTGTGTGTGTGTGTGTATTAGTTTGGTCCACACCCAGCTGTGCTCAGAGCTTACTCTTTGGCTCTGGACTCAGGGATTCCTCCTGGCATGGACCACATGTGGAGATGATGATCAAATGCAGGTTAGCCGTATGCAAGGCAAGCTCCCCACCCATTGTACTATTGCTCTGGCCCAGATTTGTTTTTTGTTTTTAGTTTCCAAAATTAATGTGTTAATGTATGTTTTGAATGAATGAAAGAAAGAATCCAGGATGCTTATTCATTCAACTTCAATCTTATCATTCAAGGAACGCACTATCGAGTGGCATTTGGACATTGAATGTTCTGTTCTACTTATTTTCTTGTGGTCACATGTGCTACTTGGTTGAAAGTTTCAGGGATAGTGAGCTGAGCTACGGATAAACATCTGGGACTTAACTTCTTAAAAATATAGCATTCAGCCTAGTTATTATGGTGTCCAAAGTGCCAGCTGGCATAATTCCTGTTTGTGTAGTTTTTGGGGTTCTGTCTGCAAATACCATGTGAAATGTTATGGTATCACTTTTCCTAAATAATTTCAACATAGCCTGGAGTTAGCCTGGTAATTACTCTATTGTGAAACATTCAGAACCTAGTAAATTATAATTTTGAGGCTGACACAAGTAGAGATTAAACTTTTACCATTTCCTGTTCATTCTAGTCAAAATCTTTATCCTCTAAAACTTCTGGTGTTTCCATGGTGTGGATATAAAAGCTAGTCCACGGTCTACAGGGACTGACTAACCATTTCATTTTTTTCTCTGTCTCTGCCACTCCTTTGTGGTTTTGTGGGAAAGGAGGGATGCCAGACTAAATACCAAAGTTATCTCCTTGGCGTGCTCATCCAAGGCTCTGACACAGGGTGTTGGGGGGGCACTTTATTTCAATGACCAATTAGAATAGAAACAAATGGAAACTAAGAATGAAAACTCAGAACAGTTATGACTATTTTATTCAAAAGGCACTGAATACCAGTGACTGTGTTTTTGTACTGATTCATTCTGTTTCTTGTCTTCTTGAAGAAAAACACATTTTTTGTTTGTTTTTGGGCCACACCCAGCTGTGCTTTGGCTCTGCACCCAGGGATCACTCCTGGTAGTGGTCAGGGAACCATATGGGATGCCTGGGATCGAACATGGGTCAGTTGCATCCACAGCAAACACCCTACTTACTGTATTATCTCTCTGGCTCCAAGGAAAAATTCAACAGTATGAGAAAACAAAAGATTTTAGAATTTAATTTCTGACCTAAGTGCCCATGTGCTTTTCTCTTCTCAGGTCTTCTTGTGTCTCCAAGTGTACTGTTTTTTTTTTTTCAGAATGCACAGATGTAGACATAACCTGCTTTCAATGAAAATCAGATGGGCACAGCTCATTTACACTCAGTGACTCCTGTCACGATTTGACAATTGAGGGATTCTGAGAGTTTGACATCACAGACCGAGCAGTAGTAATTGGACATATACACATCTATTAATTATACAATGTTCCATATAGGTTAGATGATTTTCATAAAGCCACTTGACTCAGGTGTGTGTGTGTGTGTGTGTGTGTGTGTATATTCTATAGAGATTGTACTTCTTAGAGCACCTTGGGTACCCTTTAAGTGTTGGAGTTCTTATTGGGTGAAATATTGCACACTTGTGCAGGCATAAAATATTTTACTACTAGCATCAAACTTTTCTTCAAATGTAGTGAACAACACACTGCATTAGATAAAAAATGCTTAAATATCAGATCACTATCAAGGCATTATATTACTAATTATTAGCAACATCTGAAAGCAAAGCAATTGGTTAGACAAAGAAATTCTGGGTGAGAAAAGTTGAGGAAGGGTGAATTGCAAAATAAGCATTTCCCATATGACAGTGAAATATGGATATATCTTTACTCACTAACAAAATCATTTATTATTAAATATTTGGATGCTAAATAGTGAGAGTACTGTAAATATTTAGCTTTGTGTTTACTCCATTTTTCTCTGAGTGAATTAGACTATTCTATAGTCACATCACTGTATCACTGTCTTCCCGTTCATCATCGATTTACTCGAGCGGGCACCAGTAACATCTCCATATGACCTGTCTCATGCAAGTAGAGCCCAAGGGCACCTGCTTGCTCCAGGAACATAAAGAGCCTCAAACCATTCCATCAGGTCATGGGAATGAGGTATATAATTGTTACTGGTATTTGGCATATCAAATACGACACGGGTAGCTTGCCAGGCTCTGCCGTGCGGGTTGCATACTCTTGTAGTCATCTCAAAATCCAGCATTTATTGATGAACCAGCATTTATTAATGTGACTATAGTCACATTTTTGATACAAATAACTAAATACAGTTTATTGCTTATGTTAACTCTATCGCTGAAAGTTCCAATTAATATAGAGATATTAATTTCTGACTGGAAGTTTATCTTAAAGAGGTTCACTTTTTTTCTGCCACAAAAGATTATTGATCTTCATGATTTTGTAGTTACCAGTTTTAAATGTTGAGGCCTGTTTCCTCTAATAAAATGCTGCTCAATGGTAGAATTACTAATTCTTATATTTTCTGAACTCCTTTCAGTATCTTATATACTGTATTATTGACACGCAGCGATTTGTGTGTGATAACTTGCAGCTTTCTAGTTCCCTTTTCTTCCATTTACCTCCTCCTGGGTTTATTTACATGCAGCATTGCTGCTAATTAGCTTCAGGGAGGGAGGAGGAAGATTTCTATACATCTTGGCTGTGGCCCCTTGAAGAGACAGTCCCCTGTTGGAGGAAAAGCTTCATCTTTTACTCATTACCTTTAGCAAACAGAGCCTGTCTCTTTCGTGACCAACTGCTGCGTTCACAGCTTCTAGTAAGGAATTGAGCAATTTGCCAAATTAATTTTCTCCCCTTCAAGGTAGTTCTCGGTAGGTAATGACTATATATATGCATTCTTAACTGGATGACTTCTTAAAAGTATGCTTTCCAAGATGGAAATGTTGAAGATGAAAAGGAACATCACACCTGTCCTCTTAGGACTGAAATTTTACAGTTTATTGAAACTTGGCTTCTTGTGGTTACACTGTTGAAAAAAAATTTTTTTTTAAAGACCTTTGCCTAATTTTGAATGCACTAAGGCAATAGATATTGACCTGTTTACACTTGGTCAACTGATTGTAACAAGGAGAATAACAGGCTCTGAAAATGTTCTTTTATAGATTTTTTTAGAGAAGATAATTTTACCTGATGCCATGTTCTTATACCTTTCAGATTCCTTTTTACTAGACAGAATGCCCATGTTGTTACACCTAGGCGTTCTATTTCATCCCTTCCTCCACTCCAAAAGCCATGGTGAAATTTTCTAAATCAGCATTGACTAAGTGAGGTTCTGTGTCTCCATATGCTTCCTGGAAAGGTTAACACAAGCTCATTCTTGACTTTTCTTGAAGGCAGACACAGGAATTTTCCTTAGACTTCCTTCCACACAGAACATCAATAAATATGAAAATGAAGACTTCCAAACTCACTTCTGATGAAACAATATGCTGTCTAAATTCAGTTAATTGTAAGGTACTTAGTGTTGAAAGACAAAGATATGTTAATCTTATTAAAATATGCCTGGTTAAATTTAGCTATAAATTCCATTCAGGGACCCTGCTTTATACATTGTTCCAAGTCAGAACGTCTGGAAAGAAAACCACCCACTGTGCAGGATACGGAGTTAGTAATTTGGAAAGGTGAAAAGTTTAATTATGAGTCTATCTTCTGGGGAAAAAGTGAAACAAGGCTGGAGTCTTAATTTTTTTTTGTTTGTTTAGCTTAAACCAACTGGAAGGCTCTTTCCCATTGTTTACATTTATATTACTCTGACAGCAAGGAAAGCTTTTAACATTTTTTTCCTGTTGCATTTGAATTGAAGTTGTTTTAAATATATACAAATGAGGGGAAGAGCCTGAAATGAAGTAGAGTTCAGCGGGTGTTTAGACAGGCTTGATCGATTTTGAATTTTCCAGATAACGAAAGGGTATAGTATTTTGAATTGTGACTAAAAGTTTGCCTAGGGATTTAGAGACCAACGGTCATCTTGTTATGGAACTTTGTATGCATTATAAAGCATCTCGGTAACTCACCTTTTCTACATGATCTAGTGCAAAAGAATGGCATATTTAAAAAGAGCTTTTATCATAATTTATCCTTATATAATAAATGTATTATTTATATAATATTTATATAATATTAATATAACTCAGATCAAAATAGATTCTAATTTACACACACATCCTTAATCCAGCTATGGGCTCTGTAGCCTCCCTCCCTTTTGGTTTGCTTTCTAGCCTCTTCTCTGTCTCTGCGCCAGCCCGAATCATCTATCAGCAAATATCAGGTGACACAATACCTGTATTTTTAGCCCTTTTTTTTTTAAATCGAATTACTGCTATCTCTTTGGCCCCACTACATTAGTTTTTGAATTAGAATCATATTGTTGGGCATCTGGTTTTCCTCCAGTTTTGTTAATCATTGCAAGCAATGTTGCAGTAAAAATTTCCATGCGTTACAACCTAAGGCACATGTACAATTATTTACTTGGTCTGGTCAGGGGACCATATGGGATGCAGGGGATCGAACCGGGTTTGGCTACGTTTGATTGAAGCGGGATCGAACACCCTACCCGCTGTGCTGTTGCCCGGCCCCTGGGTCTGGTTTTAATTGATTTTAATACTATACTTTAGAGTAATGTGTATTATGTCATCAGGGGTAAATATATTTGATACTATAATAAAGATTTTCTTAGCGAAGCTTTGATTTCTGGTTATTTTTGCTGTTTAAAAACTACGTTACATTAGATATGTTATTCATATAAGTTATTCAAAATTTGCATTGATTGCTAAAAAATCTGTTTGATCCTAGTGATTATGAATTAATGACTGGCATGAGAGAAATGAGAAGAATATGGTCTTCTGTAATAGTGACCACTTGAAGAAATGACTTGGAGCTCTGACTTTTTTAAAAAAATTTTATTATACCATGTGAGATATACAATTATAAGGATGTTCATAATTAGATCTCTGTCATACAGTATTCCAGCACCCATCCCTCCACCAGTGCCCCATTCCTACCACCCACATCCCAAACACTCCCCCACCCAAACCCAGCCTGCCCCCTATTGCAGGCACATTTTCTTTCTCTGTCTCTCTGTCACTGTTCCTGTATTACTCTCTCTCGTCTTACACTTTGTGACTTGCCCTACAGATAGTAACAGTTTATGATGTCTCTATGTGCATATTTAATAGTGAGTTCTAGTGTGACATCATCATTCCCCATCCCTATAAGCTCTCCAGTTGTTGCAACTAGAATGATCAGTACAGTGTATAAATGTGAAATATCCTGGGAAGGACCTGGTCCTAAATTCCATAATTGTCTAAGACTGTCACGTGGCAGTGGAGCAGCCACTTGCCAGCGCAGCCGTGGGTCTGGAGTGTCTCTCTTCCAGCTGTTGGCTACGGTGACTGGGAGCTCGTAGCCACGCCTACTGACTTGGAGGTGGAGGAATGGGTGGAGGAGCCCAAATCCCGCCTCCAAGTCCGCCAGCGTGGACCCCTACATGTGTGAGCGAGCCCTAGGAGCTATGTAGGACACGGTCAGGGACTGGCGAGTGTTTTACTGTCTGGAGCTCTGATTTTAAAAAAGTACAAATTATAAAAGAAATATTTAAATATTTAAATATTAAATATGCTTGCTCTTTAAATTATTCATTTTCTTTAAGTTCAATATTCTAATGTTAGAAATGGTACATAAATACCTAACTCGAGGTTGTCAGAAGATTGAGTGAGCTATTTTATATGCCTCTTTCTTGCCTTACAGTGGGTTATGTCCCTTTAACTCCATCGTAAGCTGAAAACTCACTTCATACTACCTTAAAATATCCTGAACACTTACATTAGCCCTCATTTGGGCAAAATCATTTGATACAAAAACTATTTTATATTAAAGTATTGACAGGGTATGCTTTGAAGAGCAGCCTTGTTCCTCCTTAGTGCTCAGGGATCACACCTTAGTAGTGTTCAAGGAACAATATGTGGTCAGGGATCACGCATGGCTGTGCTCAAGGGACCATATGTGGTCAGGGATCACACCTGGCAGTGCTCAAGGGACCATATGTGGTCAGGGATCATACCTGGCAGTGCTCAAGGGACCATATGTGGTCAGGGATCATGCCTGGCAGTGCTCAAGGGACCATATGTGGTCAGGGATCATGCCTGGCAGTGCTCAAGGGACCATATGTGGTCAGGGATCATGCCTGGCAGTGCTCAAGGGACCATATGTGGTCAGGGATCATGCCTGGCAGTGCTCAAGGGACCATATGTGGTCAGGGATCATGCCTAGCAGTGCTCAAGGGACTATGCAAGGCATCAAGAAAGGATCTTGCACTCCATAGTGCGAGCCTGGGAAAAGATCAGTTCTGTGCTCTTCTAAAGTGCAAAATTTTAGGTTTAACCACGATAACTTGGGATCATCTGTATAAAGAATGGAGGGGAAAGTGGCATCATCTTGGCCAATATTTTACTGTGTGAGTGTGTGTGTGCCCACAATAGTCTGAGTATATGGTCTATGAGAGCTACTTGATTGTACTTACTTTCCTGATTCATCTGTCACTAAGCAAATGCTGTTGATTCCACTTTCATGTCCACACTCTTTTTACAGTTTCATCCCTAGGGCTCTGACCTTTGTTTTAGACCCCTTCATCTTGTAACCCTACTGAGGGATCTGGCCTTGGGGCACCCAGAGACATTAGGCTTACACCCTTCTTAGTATCTCTACTTAGCTTGTTTCTACCTGAAATACTTTCCCTCACCCAAGTGACCCATCTTTGGGTTCTCATCACTCAGCTTGTAGCTTAGAAATTATCCCCTCAGAAAAGCCTTCCCTGGCTACCCAGTCTAAATCCTCCCTTTTAAATTGTTTTAATCTTTACTGATTGATTAATTTCCTTATGCAAATGAAGGATAATGTAATGTCTTTTTAATAAGGTGTCGCTCCAAACAGCAAATGAATCAAATATATGTCAAGTGCTTAGCAATTGCCTGGAACAGGGGCCAGAGCGAGAGATAGTATAGACTGTACAGAAATTGTTTTGCATGCAGCTAATCAGGGTTTAATCCCCACAACATATGTTCCCCCTAAGCACTACTTGGAGTGACCTCTAAGTACAGAGCCAGGAGTAAGTCCTGAGCATCACTTGGTGTGGCATGAAACACAACCCCCCTCCCCAAAAAGAAGAAATTGCTTTTGACATAGAGACTATGTGATGTAAAATTAGGTATTATCCACATCACTTCCAATAACAAGCATAACATCCTCACTCTCAGTACCACCACCACCGCGGCACTGACCAATATATGACCATTATTACCATGACGACTAACACATTCACTGCCTCCTCCATGAGACCAGGTCAGAGCACCAAGGCAAGCCTGCTGCGTTATCGCTCTGGCCCTACTCTTCCCATTAAAACCTTTTCTTAATCAGATTTGAGAGTGTTTTATATATTTGGATATTAGCCCTTTGATGTATGGTGTGCAAATATTTTCTCCCTATCAGTTGCGTGTCTTTTTATTTAAGGCCTCATTTCTTGTGCATTGCAGAAGCTTTTTAGTTTGATGTGGTTCTGTTTGCTTATTTCTGTTTTTGTTTTCTATGCCAATGAGCGCTATCTTAAGTTTGCAACCAAAGTCTAGTTTCCATCCACTACCACATAATTGGCTCCTTTCACCAATTTACTCCCCCTTCCTCGTTCCTTCTCTCCTACCACATTGTTTTTCCAGTCTAGGAATTCATTTTGTTTTATTTGCGACTTTGCTTTTTAATCTTCCATTTACAAGTGAGTGTGTTTGTCTGTATTTGTCTTTCAATCTAGTAACATGATTACACAAGTTCCATCCATGCTGTTACAAATGGCAAGATTTCTTTGTAAGAGAAAAATGTAGCATGGCTGAGCAGTATAGCAGTGAATATCCACTAACTCATTACACATTCATCCGTGGACATTGAAACAGTTTCCAAATCTTGGCAATTGAACATAATGCTACTGTGAACATAGATGTGCATTTCAAATTAGTAGGGTTTTTTTTTGCCTTCTTTAGATAAATACCCAGAACTGTGATCATTGGGTAATATGGTATTTCTGTTTTTAACTTTTAAGGGATTCTTCATACCGTTTTTTCACAGTGGCGGTACCAGTTTACATTCTCACAACCATCCCGAGGGACCCTTTTATTCCACATTCTTGCCAACACTTGTTTCTTGTCTTTTTTATATGGTAGGCATTCTCACAAGTGCTGGTGAGATCTCATTGTGGTTTCGAGTTTTATTTTTATAAGCAATGATCTTATCTTTTATGTGCTTATATGTAATCACTGCAGGACATGACAAGTTCCAGTCTCTACCAGTCCCAGAGTTTACTGGGTGGGATTCTCAGCCCTGGGAACTGATGCAATGCTCAGGCAGAAGCAACTAGGAAGCGGGAGTACAAGTTGAGTTGGAGAGACTTTAATGGGGAATATTGCCACAGGGGTTACCCTTGACCTTAAGGGTCAGAAGTCAATGAATGAAGGTTTCCCCTTGACCTCCTCTAGGCTGACAGCTCTGACAGGCATCTCAATAAAGCTCCTGAAGACTTAGGTGGCTGCGCTGAGCATCAGTTCCCTGCAGCAGTGACCAATTCAAATACACATCCCATAGCGGCCTTCCTTTGACTTCTTAATCTTTCCTTTCTGCCCTCTGGAATCACCTCCCAATTAAGCTACCGGTGACAAGTCTTTGTCCCTAACTTTGTTCCAAAGGATATCCAGACACAGGCAGTCAAAGTTATACTAGATAAATACATAAATAAATAAAACGGAGGAAGTCCCCACATGTTATAACCTGAAGATAGCAATTTTTAATAAGAATGAAGTTCTTCAAGGATAAAAATAATAATTTGGTGGTCATGTATTTATTTCTCCTTCAATGATTTGGAATTGAGATAATATTTAAAAAATTGCATAACACATAAAAGTTGTCTAGCCCTATAACCCAGAGAAACTTGCACATGTGTTTAATGTGTTTAAGGATGTCTATAGAAAATAAGTTTTCCTAAAGCCTACAGAAAATAAGTCTCTGAGAAAACACCTTCATGTTTAGCTGATGATTCAAAGGAATCAGTTGTTAATGTCTTTACTTGGTTTTGCTAAATAAACATGTCACACATATGGTGACTTCCTGTTCTAAAAAATAACTTTAGGGAAATCTTATGGCAACAACATGAATCAATTCTAATGGAATTCGGAGTATTGAAGATGCAATGTTAGTTTACTCAAAATTTTAAGACAACAGGCATTTAGGTACAGCTGAGTCCTAAAGATGCATCAACAGGCAGCCTTTGTATCAGGTACTGCTCTCGGGTGCAGCCAGGTTGGAGGCAACTCCTTGGAATAAAGACACGCACGAGCCCAGCTGGGACCCAGCCTTCCCCTCCCTGCCTCCTCTCCCATTCCCTCCCCTTTATAAAGAAGGACCCACATCCGGTTTCTGTGCTTGCACACTCCGCCATGATGCTCACCGGGGGTTGCACACTTCGGTTTCAGGGCTTGCGAGACATTCCACTCCTTTAGCTCAGGCATTTTCTGCTTGGGGTGTTCGCCAGGAGTTGCTATGGTGCTCACATAACTTTCTCAGGGAATGGCCCTCCTGGCTGCCTTGCTCACACAAGTTGTGGTGTGTACTGGGGTCTGCATATTTTAGCTGTGGTGCTTGCACACACCTGGCTTTGTACCAGAGAGATCACATGCTCTGTTTCATCATCTGTGGCCACAGGCAGAAGCGGGTCTGGGACCTCAAACTCATAGACTAACACTCTCAAGCAGTACCTTTTAACCACTGAGCCCTCTTCTTGGTCCCTGAGTCTCACATTAAATGATAATTTGACCTGAGAGATTGTATAGAAGTAAAGACACTTACCTTTCAGGTGGTCAACCCTGGTTTGACCCATAGCACTGAATATGGTCCCATGAGCACCCTCAGGAGTAATCCCTGAGCACAGGGCCAGGAGTAAACCCTGAGGCTTGCCAGGCGTGGCACATACAAACAGACAAAAAGATAGCTAGATATTGCCAAGAATGGTGAGAAGGACACAGGGCAAACAAGTGTGACTTAGATTTTATTACACAGACACTAGGAGCCATTGAAGAACATTATTAGGCAAACGAATAATGTAATCAGCAACATGGTTTATTGTGTGTTAAGAGCAGCAGAAGGAAGAACACTAATTTCAAGACTAGCAGTCTTCAAGGTGAGAGGTGCTGAAGCCAGGTCAAGACTTGTTTGAAGGGAGTGGAGTGAAGGGTTTGTATGAGAGAAATGTAATTAGGACCTCCCAGAGGGTTGGGAAGAGTGAGTCAGTGCGCTTTGCTGAGTCTCAGGAGAATTTATTGGTCTAATAATGCACTAATGGGCATTTGTCCCTGGGAACAGATGATGTGAGGCTCCTCTATAAAACCTTCCACAAATTTTTTCAGTCAGTTTTGTCCTTGCTCATCCTTGATGACCTATTGGCATCTCCAACTAGATAACAGGTGATGGATATTATCAGAAGGGCAAGGAAGGGGTTTGACAGAGCTGCCTTTGGTGCATATTTCTAAGATGTGTTTGTTTTCTACGGCACCTGCAAGTGTTTGGGGGTCATTTCAGGTGACACTTGGGGGACATGTGCAGAGACCAAATCTGAGGAGCCTTAACCCCTGTATTCTCTGACTCTTAGGATATATTTATTGCTAAAATGACTCATCTGGTAACACCATTCCTTTGGCACTCACCATAGACATATGGAAAGCTCATAGCTGGGCTTGGGTGATTTAATGAATAAACAAACAAACAAACAAACAAACAAACAAATAAATTTTCCCTCGAGCTGTTGCATGTGTGGCTTTGATGCGGCTGCATTGGTGGGTGGCAATGTCTACACCCAGGGCTCTGCCCGGTGGGCCTTGGATAGTTGATGGTCTGACATAGAAAACCACTGGGCCCCTGGGATAAACCAGAACCATGGCAGAACCTGTAAAGCTACCCATGGTATATTCAATATGTCAAAAACAGTAACAATAATGGACCTCATTCCCAACAAATGGAGACATTACTGGCGCATGCTTTAGCAAATCGTTGAACAATGGGAAGACATTTTTAATTTATTTATGTGCATATGTATGTATGTATTTATTTATTTTTATTTACTTTTTTAGTGGAAAAACACATCCATGGATTTATTATAAATGAAATTCTGGGTTAGAGAAATAGAACAGCAGGTAAGGCCTTTGCCTTGCATGAGGCCAACTCAAGGTCAATCTCTGGCATCCTATATAGTCATCTGAGCCCACTAGGAGTGATGGTTGAGTACAGAGCCAGCAGTAATCCCTGAGCACTTCAAGGTGTAGACCCCACTAAAATTAACCTAAAATGAGATTTCACTGCTATACATTTTATGATTTAAATTTTTTTTTATTATGCCACTGTGAGATATACAATTACAAAGATGTTCATGTTTGGGTTTCAGTCATACAGTGTTCCAGCACCCGTCCCTCCACCAGTGCCCATTTTCCACCACCAATGTCCTCAATTCCCTCCCTCTCCTCCAGCCCCCTCTATGGCAGGCACTTTGCCTCTATTTAATTTTTAGCTTTTTTGTGTCACACCCGGCAATGCTCAGGGATACTCCTGGCTCAGTACTCAAGAATTACTCCTGGTGGTGTCTGGGGACCAAATGGGATGCCAGGATGGGTCGGCCATGTGCAAGGCAAATGCCCTACCCGCTGGACTATCGCTCTGACCCCTTGGGTGATTTTAATAGTACGGCTTTAATGGGTTTTTCCCCTTGTATTTTCCTCAATGTTAAACACTAGGACATCTAAATAGCATCAAGTTGTATGCAGATTACTATTAGAGGGTTGACAAATCATTTCTACAGCAAATGCAGGAAAATTGACAGAAGATACATGTTGATATTATTTCTGAATTCCTTTTTATTAAAATAAGGTTTACCTTATTTTAGGTTTACTCTCATCAGAGCCTTGCACTTTCTTCCTACCTGCTCGACTGTGACTCTGGCCCCACAGCATGATTACGCTTGCTAACACTGCTTTGTAATAAATGTAAGCAAATTGTGGAGTAGATTGTCTAAGAATTCTCATTGTAAAAAGTTTTCTTTTTAACTTCTTTCTCTTATTTTAATCTTATCAGTATGTACTTATCTGTATCTTATCTTGTTGCTTGTTTTGATAATAATTTCACAATGTATGTAAGTCAAGCCATTCTACTGTAACTTTAAACTTACATAGCAATGAATGTAAACTATATTTTGATAAAACTGTAAAAAATATATATTACAATAAGAAAATTAGTTAACAAAGGAAGGCAATTTTTCATGATGTTAATACGTAATATTTCTCTCTGTAGTTATTTAGATGAATGAATACTTGCCTTAATGACAAAATGCATTAACAAAGGAAATATATACAGTATCACAAGTTGGATATAGCCAATAAATACTAGCAATCTTTTTTTTGTTGTTTATTTTTTGAACTTTAAGTAAAGAGTCCAGTTAAAGAGGAGGAAAGATTTTAGAAATGGCTCTATCATGGAGACAGAGGTTAGAGTTTGATAATAAGAGGATTTGCTGACTGAGACTTAACAAATTTTAAAGAATGTTGATTGGATTTTCCATATAGATATTCAAGGATGTTTAATTACAACTTTAAATATTTCCTTTAAGTACGTAAGATATGTCATGTAATTTTCTTAGTTATTTTTTCCTTTGAGTTTATGCAACTGGTTATGGTGTGGTTTTCTTTTTTATTGTTAAAATTCTGCTAGGGGCCTACTAGTTTTCTTGAATCTCAGGTTCATGAGCTTTGAATGCATTTTTGCTATTTCCTTTTACCCGATCTGTTTTCACTTCTCCTACGTGTATTATGATGATACTCCAGAGATCTCATAAGCTGTATTCCTTTTTTAAATTTGTCTCAATTCAGGCACTTCCAATGCATCTCTGTGTTTATAAATTTTCCTGCTATTGTGGTAATTGGTAAGTTAACACAACCTAGTGTTAATATAGTTACTGAATTTATTTCCTCTGCTATTGAAGCTTTCATTACTGAATTTTTATTATATTTTAAAACTTCAGATTCTGCAATGAAATGTCCTATCTGATCACTAATTCTATTAATAGCTTTTCTACATTTTTTTTTGCACATTAAAAATTGACTTCTGAACTCTTGGTTTTTGTTTTTGTTTTTGTTTTTCTTTTTGGGTCACACCTGGCATTGCTCAGGAGTTACTCCTGACTCTGCACTCAGGAATTACTTATGGCGGTGCTCAGGGGACCATATGGGATGCTGGGGGATTGAACCTGGGTCCGGTCGCATGCAAGGCAAATGCCCTACCCGCTGGACTATCCCTCCGGCCCCTGAACTTCTTGTTGGCTAGTTTTAACAGGTTTATTAATTGTGGATCTGCTTCTGTTTATTTTTTTTCCTTTTTGGTTATTGGTCAGTTACTAATTTTTCCCCATACTATAACAATTTAAATCCATAGTGGCCATATTTTTGGGTGAGGAGCTCTTAAGCACTGCTGAGAATGCCCAGGTCCCTCTCCCAGTAATACACTGTCAATTGGACCAGATGGTTCGTTACTAGTGGGTCAGAAATATGGCACCACTTGGGCCCAGTGGTGCTCAAAGATCTCCAGGCTATACCAGGCAATGCTTGGTGAGAAAGGACAGAATATATAGTGCTAGAAATCCAACAGTTCTTAAGCACGCAGGATACACACTCCTGATCCTTGGGCTATCTCCATGGTCCTATGAGATATGTATATATATATATTTTTTTTTTTTTATTTAAATAAATCCACAACTAGTTTTTGTTTTGTTTTTGTTTCCCTCAGAAAAGGTATTTATTCTAATTTTTCCCATTCATTTCTTCTGTATGGCAGTTAGGGCAGAAAGGTATCCATTCTGCTCCCACCCTGAATCAAGCTGAGCTGGGGATTAGCCACAACTTTGTTCTTTTCCAGTTATCCTGTGGTTTCAAATGAGATTATAGAGATCTCTACCCTTCAGCTTAATTTACAGCTTTCCTTGCCACCATAGACTGACTTATCTTGCTGATATGATCAGGATTTTGGTTTGCTGAAAGTTTGGTTCCAGCGTTAGTTTCAGTTTACTTCTTAATTTGAAAGCAGTATTCCCCTCGAATTGAAGCCCTAAATGGGACTATAACGCCTCTCACTTTTCAGTTTCATTCCTATACTGTCACAGGGTAGAGTTGTTAGGCCACTAGACTTACTGTTTATTTGGAAGTCTTCCAGAATTCATTCTGTCATGCCAGCCTCAGTTATTCTTCGGCTTGGCTTACTTCCCATTCCAACAATCCTTCCATGTATGACAGGTCCTAATCTCTGTATACTTAGACCCATGTGGTGCTGAAAAGATAGTACAGGGGCAAGTCACTTGAATCACACCTGACAGACCCTGGCTAATTTCCTGGCACAACATATGGTCCCTGGAGCACTACCAGGAATGACCCCTGAGTGTAGAGCCAAGAGTAAACTCTGAACACAGTTGGGTATGGTGCTCCCTGACCTACATCCACAAACAAACAAACAAGCACTCAGACCCAGACCCCAACTGGCAATATCCTATGTCAGGTATGGAAACAGTGGTTATCTAGTCTGGCTTGCTCTTCTCTGAAATTTAGTTCACTTAGATTATGTTGGAACCTCTGATCATTGTGATAGGTGTTTAGTTTATCTAATGTCTTCTTTCTGTGATAGCAGTGAATGTTTTCCATGTTATTAAGCATCTTTTTTCCCATCACACTGGTGATCCTTGGGGGTTACTCCTGGCTCAGCACTCAGGAATTATTCCTGGTGGTGCTTGGGGAACCATATGGGATGCTGGGATCGAACCCGGGTCAGCTGCGCAAGGCAAATGCCCTATCCACTATACTGTTGCTTCAGCCCAATGTTCTTCAGAATCTTAATAGAAAATAGAATACCTCTACCTGGACACTGAAGCCATGTAACCATGATGGTAGAAGTTGGGATGCAATGAAACTTGAGCCACTGCCAAAGTCCTTAATTAACAAGTGGGTCTATATGTTTGCATATGTGTGTGCATGTCTATTTGTGGGTGGTGTGATAGTTTTGATTGTAGAAGTAGTAGCCAACTTTAAAGAAGAGGAATGGAGGGTGAGAGGGATAGTACAGGGGGTTGCCTTGCATGCAGACCACTTGGGTTAAATCCTGGCACTGCAGATAGTTTCCTAAGTAGTACCAGGACTGATCCCTGAGCAGAATAAGCATGGAATACCACTGGGTATGACACATGAGCAAGAAAGAAAGGAAAGAAGAAAAGAAAGGAATGGTGTGATGTAACCAGAATTTATCAACATGGAGAAGGAAGAGATTAAGATAAAAACTATTGACATTGTAAAGAGAATTCACAATAAAATAAAGGGTTGAATGTTTTAGGAGACTACCACTCTTTCTCTCTCTCTCTCTCTTCCTTCCTTCCTTCCTTCCTTCCTTCCTTCCTTCCTTCCTTCCTTCCTTCCTTCCTCCCTCCCTCCCTCCCTCCCTCCCTCCCTCCCCTCCCTCCCTCCCTCCCTCCCTCCCTCCCTCCTCCCTCCCTCCTTCCTTCCTTCCTTCCTTCCTTCCTTCCTTCCTTCCTTCCTTCCTTCCTTCCTTCCTTCCTTCCTCCTTTCCTCCCTTCCTCCCTTCCTCCCTTCCTCCCTTACTTCCTTCCTTCCTCCCTCCCTTCCTTCCTCCCTCCTCCCTTCCCTCCCTCCCTCTCTCCCTCCCTCCCTCCTTCCCTTTCCAAAATTCTTTAGAAAATTAGATCTGTATTAATACTATATATTTATTGATCTATCTTATCTATCCATTCATCCATCTCCCATGTTTTCCCTTTTCTCCAGTGAAATTCCTTCAAGATTACGATTATTTGTTCCAGATAAATAAATTAAAAACATCTCTGATGTTTAAATACAGGGCTTTTGCCAATGAGCAAAATCCTGGGCCCAGGATTAATAACTGTTTCTGTATCAATGTCTTGAGAGAAAATGGAATGATAGTAGTGTTTCATTATTGTTAGCTACCTCTTAGCTAGTCTGTACTTCAGTTTCCTTTAAAAATTTTTTTTATAACCATCATGCAATATACAATTAAAAAGATGTTCATGACTGAGTTTCAGTCATAGATTTTTCCAGCACCCATTCCTCCACCAGTGCCCTATTCCCACCACTAATGTCCCCAAATTCCCTACCTCCTCCCCAGTCT
This sequence comes from Cryptotis parvus, assembly GCA_021461705.1. Taxonomy (NCBI): domain Eukaryota; kingdom Metazoa; phylum Chordata; class Mammalia; order Eulipotyphla; family Soricidae; genus Cryptotis; species Cryptotis parvus. The sequence goes on from JAJIBD010038335.1 coordinate 48,686, forward strand.
GCCTCTATAGCAGGCACTATTCCTCTTCTTATTTCTCTCTGATCTCTCTGTCTCTGTCTCCCCTCACCTCTCTCTCTCTCTTACACTTGTGGTTTGCCCTACAGACAGTTAGGGGATTATCATGCAAATCCCTTTGTTGTACTTCAGTTTCTCACTGTAACTCCAGCACTGCACCATAAAATGCTATGATTTGCAAACTAATTAAATATAAAAAATAAGAAGTCTCAGTAGTACATAGGAATCTGCCTCCCCAAGGCCTTCAGACTGAAGCTTCCTGTGTGTGTGTCCTTGGTGCTCACACTCAGTTCATGTGCAGCTCTGCGCTCCTACTCCTTTCTCTTCTTAATACCATCTGCTGGTGGTAGATGAGAAAGCAGACGACGAGAGAAGGGCTCACCTTCTCACTGCGGCTGGCTTGCCTTAGTCTCATCTGCTTCTGACTTATAGATGAAGATAAACACTCGCCTGGGATGTTGAGATCAAATCCTCCTCCTCTTTCCACTGTCACTGTATCACTGTATCACTGTCTTCCCGTTCATCATCGATTTGCTCGAGCGGGCCCCAGTAACATCTCCATATGTCCTGTCTCATGCTAGTAGAGCCCAAGGCATCTGCTTGCTCCAGGAACATAAAGAGCCTCAATCCATTCTGGAATGAGGTCTATAATTGTTACTGGTATTTGGCATATATATCAAATACAACACAGGTAGCTTGCCAGGCTCTGCCGTGCAGGTAGCATACTCTTGTAGGCATCTCTAGCATCCACAGACAAATTCTCCACCTCCGTGGACCTAACCTCTGGCAATCCTGTGACAGGCCAATTCAGTCTCTGGGTCATTTCTTCTTCGTCGCAGGCCCTAGCCCTTTCAGAACTCCAGAAGGAGACCTCTTCTTCTAAGTCATTCAGGTATTTCCCTGCACCATAGCACATTCCAAGAAAGGGGCTACAAGGAAGATACTAGGTCTTGCTCTATGCCTATCCCAATCCCTGGTCCAAACTTCTATCTCTACACACACCACTTGACATGTATCATTGTTCTCATTTTTCAAATCTACATCTTCGTCCCTATTGCTTTCCTTCTGTGTTGATTGTTTGTTTATAGATTCACATTCCTAGAATGTTTATTGTGATCCACTCAAGTATATAAGGCTCAGTTCAGTGCCCCGGGCTGGAGGGCAGTGGCAGAGAGAGGGGTAAGTGAGATTATCTCACCTTTCCTCAAGGAATTCATGGTCTAGACAGAGACCCAGGCATTTATTTGCAGAAAAGTTGATACTGCATGTGATTAAGTGACAAATGTTTGGTACGAGTTGGTACAAGCAATAGGTGCCTGGGATGTCAGAAGAGAGAAAAATTTCCCTTTCATGGGAGGCTGGGGTGGGAGGTAGGTATGTAAAGGAGCTGGCCTTGAATTGAGGATAAGACTTGAAAGGTGGGGAGGGAGAGAGAATTCCACAGGGAGGAAGGAGATACAGCAGTCGGCACAGCCTGGATGGAATGGACGGGACGTGTGGAGAGAGACTCTGCTCCTCTGAGAAGCCCAGAAAGAGCCGAGTCAGGAGCACATGGTCCTCCCTCGGAGTCTCAAGCTGCTCTTCATTTTCTACAGCGAGATTCTAAATGAACACACAGTTAGCTTCTCCTCTGGAACTGAGGAAAGAAGCCCAGATGTGTATCTTGAACTGCTATATGTATGTTTGTGTAGCTGGGATTTGCTGTGGCGCTGAAGAGTTGTTTAAACCTTCACAAACATTCTGTCAATTCCACAGGGGCTTGTCTGCCTTGAAAACGGCCCTGCAGGTTTTCATGATCTTGCCTTGAGTTTTTCTCTCATATATACATGATGCATTTGGATTTGTAACTGAAATATTAAGGTTTGTTATGCTTCCCTTCATATTGTATTAAGATACAAAGTACAACTTTTATATTTAGTTGAGGTCTGAAGAGGCTCCAGTCTGATCGGTCTTGGGAAGTTAAGTCTAATTTCTATTCTGATTAGCTATAATTCTTTCTTTTCCTTTTTTTCTCATCCTCCTCTCATCTCTCCATCTATCCTCTGTTTGTGTTTATCTATATAGCAAATATAAAGACTATATATCCTCATTTTCAGGCAAAATTTGATTTAAATACTATGCTTCTTTCAGATTGCAATGAAGTAAACCTAATAGAAAATGTATGAGAATAAGCCACTATACAGAGAAAACTTATATCAGAAAACCCAATAGATTAGAGTAATTACCATTGTAAGTGTCTTGGAACTGTTTCCATACTCAAATTAAATATATATTTTTTTCTATTCCAAAGATTTGGTGGCAGAAAAACTATTTTCCCTTCACTATCTAGTTAAAAACCTTCCCCTTTTGATCATTTGCAATTCCACTAATTTTGACAAATGAACCTTTCAGGGATATAAAGAAAATAAAATATGATTCAGAATTTTGCTCAAGTTGGGAGAAATATCAATTTCATGAGGGAATAAGATTAAAAGAATGGTTTTGGAATTTGTTTCCATGTAATTCATGCTCAATTTAAACAATTGACTTGTTATTGATTTTATGTACTGTCTATAGCATTGATTTGGTATTCCTTTGGCTTCCTAACTTTTTCTTCCATGTGAATTATACATGCTTCTTTGCATCTATCGTGTTATCTCATTGAAAATTGAGTTCTGAGCTCTCAACTCCATCTATCTCTCCTTCCATTTACCTTCAGCAGCCATCCACACTCGCCCCACAAGCCACCTCCTACCCCCCCCCACCTGGGTCTAATTATGAAACAACTTCAAATAAATACAAAAATTTTTAAGCAACAACAAAAAATCCACATTCTGCTTCCTGTGAACAATTGACAAGTTTTTTCCCTCTTTTCTCTTCAAGAGTTCTAATTCACTTGGAGTGCTGTGTAGTTGGCGAGGCCTGAGATTTCTGGGAGCTGTAATTGTGTCTCATTAATTCTTACAGTAATGTAGGGTAACTATAAGGAACATGCAATTAGTGGTTTGGTCAATGAACAGAGCAGTTAATCAGCAGACAAAGGATGGGGCTCAGGGCCCATTAGGCTGAAAGGAAGTATTCCTGCCAGCCCAGCCTCCAGGAATGCATGCGGACAGGCCTGTCCATTGGACAGTCTCAGAAGACTATGTTTGTCTTTTGCTAAACCAGCTCTTTCTTTTCTTTTCTTTCCTTTCTTTTTTTTAATTGGTGTGGTATGTGTTTATTCAGACACTTGAGAGATTCCTGAGTATCCTGCTACAGTACACAGTGCATTTTCTCACCTCATGTTAACTGGCATAGAGCTTTTTCTCTTCTCCCACTACTCAAATAAACCTCCCAAGACACACATGACACAAAAAAGTAAAAACAAGTCCAAAACCAACCAACCAGGATTCAACAATAAAAAGGAAGAAGAAAAGCACAAGACCGCTTTACTGAAGCGTGTTAGAGATAAAGGTCCTTAGCTGACCCCTTTGTCATCAGAACATAAATGAACGCGGAGACCAATAAGTCTTTGTGTTGTCACTCAGTCATATGTTCTGTATTCTTCTCTATAAAGTGGACCTTTATGCTTCTGAATGGAGGCGCTTTAAATACATGCAAATATATGCAGATAAGCATAGGCATCTTAGAGTGTTGCAGCCTTATAGCTACAAGTAACCTCAATTGTCTGTTTCCTGTGAGAAAGTCTGGTCAATTTCATTGGATTTGGAATACAAACGTTAACCCATCAAGAATAAGCGTGCTTCATTTAGGCGACACGGACCATAGCACCTGTGTCTAGTAAAATCTGTGAAGGTTATAGAAAGAAACCTGTGAAATGTTGTTAATGTGATGTGATGACTATATAAGAAAATGGCTTTATCAATAATACATGGCCCTGGGGTAATTCTGAGCTCAAGCAAACAGTTCTTCAAATAGAATGACATCTCTCCTCCTAAGTAAAGTCTACATGTGGAATAAAGAAGGAATGACTACGTTGACTTTTAAAAAATGAAACTAGCTTAATAATTAACTGATTTCCTCAGTCAAGTGCAGCACTGAAAATAAAGACAGGAATTCCCCCTCTCCAAACCTATCTGCTATTTTTTCTTTCTGGGATTCACATAGGAAAAAAAATAGAAATGTTTAAAAAAAAATCCTCTCAGGCATTATATGAGAGATTCAGCTGATTTTGAATAATTAGCTTCATTTGTTAAATATTTGAAACATTTTCTACTCTGAGAATAGAAGACAATGTGTAAGGAATAGGAACATCGGAAGACTAGCATTATAAATGATGTTTTTTTTCAGACGAGTCTATCTAATCAATTAATAAGGAGAAATAAGCCTATTCTACCTCTTCTCCTCTTATTTAGATTTCTCTCTAAAAAAGTTTTATTTTTTAATTCCAAACATCATTCAGTCTTCTATTTCCTTGAGTGACATGCTATGCATTGTTTCAGAAATTGGAAGGCCAAGGCAGCAGGAGGGAGGGAAGGTGGTTTTTGTCTCAGCTCTCCTAAGTAGCTGAATAGAGTCAAGAAACTACCTTCTGAGCTTTAGCTTTTTCACCCATAGTGTGAGAACTTTAAGCGGTGATGATCCTCAAGGTTCCTCTGAACCCAGCTCTTTTGGACTCTGTGGCCAGTGCAGGAACTTTTCAAGTGTTCCTTGTCTTGGCATGGAACTGGTTTTACAGGATATGGAAATGGGGATTTGGAAGGGTTGCTGCTATAGTATAGATCATTGTTACAGACTGAAGCTGGCAACAAATTAGCTGTGAAAGGGTGAGGGTATGCACACACTCTCTCCCTGCCTCTCTTTCCTTCTTTCTCTCTCCCTCCCTCTCTTTTCTTCTCTCTCTCTCCCTCCCTCTCTCTTTATCCCCTCTTTTTCTTTCTCCCTCTCCTCTCTCTCTCTCCACTTCTTTCTCTCTCTTTCTCTCTCAGTTCTCCCCTCATAGTCCCAGCTTGCCGAACTGCCGAAAATCTACCTTGTTTTCTGGTGAACAAGATACCTTCATCTTTTTGGCAGTTGTTGGAATGAATGTGGTCTCTTCCGTGCTGTTTTGTCTGCTGGCTTGCATGTCCAGGTGCTCTTGGACTAGTTTTGAATATGGTGCATCATAAAGGTTTGCTTCAAGTGCTCTGCAAGTCGGATAGGACTTGGGAACAGTGAGAAGGACCTTCAAGGCAGTGCTCAGTCAACCTGACTGAACATTCAAGGTTCAGGTTCTGAGAGACTGTGCTTCTTGGGCTTGGAGGTGGGGTACCAGGGAAACACCCAGAGGTACTAGTGACCATGAATTGTGGAGAATCAAAGAAAGGCGTGTACCCTTTACCAAGGAGTGTCTCCTTAGTCCCAAAACAGATGGGATTACTTTTGCCTGAAATTGCTTTCTAAAAGGCAATTTGGGGGCTGGGGTGATTGCACAGCAGGTAGAGTGCTTGCCTTGTATGCAGTCGACCTGGGTTCTATCCCCAGCATCCCATACGGTCCCCTTAGCAGTGCCAGTAGTAATTCCTGAGTGAAGAGCCAAGAGTTACCCCTGAGCATCGCTGGGTATGACCCAAAAGCCAAAAAAAAAATGAACTTATAAATAATTTTTTATTGTGCACCATGAGATATACAATTATAAAAATGTTCATGTTTGGGTTTCAAAATGAAAACATTTCATGCTGTTTTATGGATTTATGTTTTTGGAGCTATGAACTACTTTGCTTCTGTAATAGTTTGATGTTATTTATAGATGTAAGAATATTAAACATTGGAAAAAGATTTTTAAAGTAGCTTTGTATAATTTTATTTCTACAATATATTTGAAATCACTTTATTTCACATTATATTTCTACTTTGACAATCTGCCTATGGGGTGCATCTCACAGCAAAATACACGGAAATTTCTTGTCAGGAGTGGTTGGTTTTGCTTCAGTTTGTCCCGTTCTGGAAGAGTTAGTTCCTCTTAAACAACTTCAGTCCCTCCTGCCCTACACTTGCTCCCATTCAGCCCTGCTGTCAAGCCCTACCCTTAGGTTGCCAGGTCTTAATATAACCAATCCCCACCTCCCCTGAGTTTTGAACAACCTATGGAAGTTTTAGGGATCATGGGCCAGAAAAATAGTACAGAGGTTAAAGTGCTTGGCACCACACCCTGATTCCATCCCTGGCATCGAATAAGACCTCCCGAGTCTCATGAGGAATGACCCCTGAGCTCTGTAGCCAGGGAGTAAGTCTTGAATACCGTTGTTGTGGCTCAAGCCCTACACTCCCTCACTTTAGGGATCCTTTCATCTCATTAGATTGTGCCAAGCAACAATGCCTTTCTTTTTAAAATTGTTTTCGTCAGGATCAAGATGACCTTGGAAGATCATAAGACAAGTCAGTAAATGATAAGGTTGTTTATTATTTATAGCTCATGGTCAGGAATTGGTTTGTTTTGCCAAGAGGCCAGCAAGGACTGAAGTGAGTCAGATAGAAAATCACAGGAGGTTGTGAGGCTGGGGCAGCCCTCGAGAGTCAGGCCTCTGCTACTGAGAGAGGCTTGCATTTGGACTGGTTAAGGAGAGGGGCTTGAGTCTGGTTCAGTTAAGGAGAGGGGCTTGCGTCTGGTCTGGTTAAGGAGAGGAGCTTGTCAGTATTTCTGAGCTTTAATAAGAAGTTGGATCATAGAGTGCAAATCATGATGAAGACTTGCAAACCTCAGCTGTGTGCACACAGAGCAACTTGATGTGTGACTCCGATGGGCCCAACTCTATGGGAACACCACAGCCAGTCATATGTACAGGCTCTGGAAATAACAGCAAGAGCATGAACAACAAGAAGAGTAGGAGAGGAGAGGGAATAAACAAAACAAAAGAAAACAAAAAAACAGATACTGGAAATGCTCATTCGGAAACTCTTCCAAAATTTAAATATTGTTTTATTAAAATCTACAATGTCTGCATCAAATAAATCATATCTATATGCAGATCAGGCACTAGGCTATGGTTGGTTACTTTGATACCAGGTACCAGGACTGTTGATCACCTTTAAGGAGGTCGTGAGGGAACTGAGTTCTCTAGAATTTTCTGTCCGCTGTAAGATTCAGATGCTCAAGAAACATTTGGTCTATCTTACTGATTAAGTTAATCAGTTTGAGTTACTGTAAGATACTTAGGAATTCCACTTTGAGGGGAACTTGCTGTCTCAATTATTTTAGTGGGACTTTACCTTGAGTAATGTTTTATCATGGTGAGCTGACCTGATGAGCAAAAGGACAAATGATAACAGGTTTGATAAGTAAGAACTCTCAGTGCATGCTTCATAACTCAATGTCTAAAACTTAAGAGCTGTAGAGATACAGTACAGCAAGGTACAGGGAAGTATAGTATTGTACAGTATGTGAGGCTCTTACTTTGTATGTGCCCAATCCCTGTTCCCTCCTCAGCACTGCATATGGTGTCCTCAGTGTTCAACTCCTGAGTATAGAGTCAGGAATTGTCTCTGAGCACCATCTGCTATGAGCCTCTCACCCCCAAATAATATTATTTTTAAAAAATTATTTATTTTTTTTAATTGTATCAGTGTGATCTGCTGGATAGAGTTCTGACAAGAGGGAGGTCGGATGTGGAAAATGGCAGCCCTCATGGAGTGGGGGGGTCGTCTGGCTTGTTTCGAGGCTCTGCTGGGGTCGACACCCACCCTGCAGCAGTTTTTTTTCAATCTGGCCCAGGTATGCTGATCCAGAGACTGACAGACATGGGGCAGAGCTGCTACCAGCTCTCCCTGTGCCCAGCTGCTCACGAGGTGCCTGGGAGGGATGGCGGGTTCTAGCCCTGGCCCGCCACCCAGCAGAGCCTCGCAACAAGCCCGATGACCCCCCTCACTCCATGAGGGCCGCCATTTTCCACATCTGGACCTCCCTCTTGTCAGAACTCCATCCAGCAGACGAGCCTATCACAGCCCGGCTTGCATGGCCTCTTGAGCCCGTGCAGCTAATCAATAAATTGAACAAACACTCCTGAAATTTGTATGGAATAATAAACCCCCCACAAATAGCTAAAGCAATCCTTGGGAAAAAGAAGATGGGAGGTATCACTTTCCCCAACCTCAAGCTTTACTACAGAGCAGTTGTAATTAAGACAGTGTGGTATTGGTATAGAGACAGACCCGTAGACCTATGGAATAGAACTGAATATCCTGAAACACACTCTCAAATATACAACCACTTAATCTTCGATAAAGGAGCAAAAAATATTAAGTGGAGCAAAGAAAGCCTCTTCAACAAATGGTGCTGGGAAAACTGGGCAGCTACATGTAAAAAACATGAACTTAGACCTCCTTCTAATGCCATGCACAAAAGTCAGATCAAAATGGATTAAGATCTCAACATCAGACATGAATCTATAAGGTACATAGAAGAAAACATAGGAGAAACGCTCTACGACATTGAAACTAAAAGTATCTTTAAAGATGACACACCACTGACTAAGCAAATGGAAGCAAAGATAAACAAATGGGATTATATGAAATTGAAAAGCTTCTGCACCTAAAATAAATGGTGACTAAGATACAAAGACAATCCACAGAGTGGGAAAGGATATTCACCCAATACCCATCTGACAAGGATATATCAGGCACTGGTAGCCCTTCACAAGAAAAAACAGCCAACCCCATCAAAAAATGGGGAGAAGAAATGAACAGAAGCTTCCAAAAAGAAGAAATTCAAATGGCCAAAAGGCATATGAAAAAGTGCTCTTCATCTTTAATCATCAGGGAGATGCAAATCAAAACAACAATGAGGTACCATCTCACACCACAGAGACTGGCACACATCCAAAACAGCAAGAACAACTGGTGCTGGTGTGGATGTGTGGAAAAAAGGACTCTGATCCACTGTTGGTGGGAGTGCTGACTGGTCCAGCCCTTTTGGAAAACAATATGGGCATTCCTCCAAAAACTAGATATTGAGCTCCCATTTGATCCAGCAATAGCACTCCTGGGAATATACCCGAGAGACTGAAAAACACATAACAGAGGACTGGCTAAAGATCAGAAATTTTCTGCTTTTAATCTTCAAATTATTATGTGACATTCTTGTATTTTAATTATGTAGAAGTTAAAATGACTGTGAAGTTAGTAAGAGCTGGTGCAAAGTCACAGTCTCCTTGACTTAAGTTACACGCTTTCAGGTTTCACCGCCAGAAGTCTCATTCATTGAGTTCTCCAGCCTGTCTCCCCAGGATTCCATGATGATTGCTCCAAGAAAAAGACAGTTTCTATTTTGAGGGAAAAAATCATTGAAAGAAAATGAAGTATTGTTCATAGTTTGTTGTAAACCTTAGATAAAAGTGTTGCGAATTCCTTCAGCGTGATTCCTAAAGGGAGGTCTCCAAGAAGAGACCTCACTCAGGTGGTACTTCCTGCTTAGGTGACTAAGTAGTCACATGACTATGTCTTAGTTGGATTGCCTTTCACTTCCAAAATAATTCCATCACCAAGTCATCCATTATTACTCTTTCCTATATTTAACTCTTCTACCCTTTGGCTTAAAAATGATCTGCAGAACTCCTTTCCTGATCTACAAGTGACAGAAAATAGATTAGAATCACACAATGAAACTTTAACCTGAATGATTTCATAATATTAACAAAGGTTTATAATAACAGGGACTTGTCAGATACATGATGATGCATACAAAAATACTTCATAATACTTGTTATTCAGTGAAATGAAAAACAGCTCAACACATTTAAATGAGTGAAAACAAGTGATGGGATTTAAGAGAGATAAGGAGAAAAAGAAGAGCTTGAAAAGACAGTCTTCCCTTTCTAGGCAAAATGGGGCAGGAGAAAAAGGGGCAATGAGAGGAAAACAGGGAGGGTGTGGGGGGGCTGGAGGAAGTACAACAGGTAGGGTAATTACCCGGTAGACAGAGTCGGGAGTAAGCCCTGAACCAAAAGCCAAAGTAAAAAAAAATTCTAGGGGGCAGGCTTGACTAGCCAGGAAGATCCCGTTCAGTTAGCTCTATGTTCCTTTTCATCAGCAAAATAGAAACCAGGCAGAAATAGTCCCATGATTTGGCTTTTTATGGGTACTTTCTGGCTGCATGTTCTCAGGACATGTAGAGTTTTATCTAAACATACACTTTCAGACAAGTTGAGCACAAACTCAAGGAAACTAATGGAAAGCAAAACAAAACACAAAGAAACATGATACTCCAAGAGATGAGAATTCTGAACTGCTTCCCTTTTAAAAACATGAAAGTCATAAGTCCAAATGCAAATTCTGGTAAAATCAACTTCAATAGATCATTGAGACAGTGTGAAATTTATGTACACTTCAAGCTGACGATTATGTAGCTTCCTGCACTTTCTGTTTCCAAATACTATTTTAAATTGGAAAATGGTAGAAAAGGTAAATGATGTGACCATGAAAACGTCCTTCCTATGTTATTTATGATCAGGAACTACTGTTTGCATCTGTGTTGCGAACTGTTATAGAAATAGACCAAATATTGACAGACGAAAGGCACATGTGTCGCAAAAGAGCCAAAAGCAAATAAATTCACAGGGACCTAGGAGAAGCTTTAGGAAGAATAAGCATAGACTTGTGAGATCATATGTCTTTCTTTCTTTCTTTCTTTCTTTCTTTCTTTCTTTCTTTCTTTCTTTCTTTCTTTCTTTCTTTCTTTCTTTCTTTCTTTCTTTCTTTCTTTCTTTCTTTCTTTTCGTTCGTTCGTTCGTTCGTTCGATTCGTTCTTTTCTTTCTTTCTTTCTTTCTTTCTTTCTTTCTTTCTTTCTTTCTTTCTTTCTTTCTTTCTTTCTTTCTTTCTTTCTTTCTTTCTGTCTTTCTGTCTGTCTTTCATTCTTTCTCTCTCTCTCTCTCTCCCTCCCTCCCTTTTTTGCTTTTTTGGGTCACACCTGGTGATGTTCAAAGGTTACTCCTGGCTCTGCACTCAGGAATTACTCCTGTCAGTGCTCATGGGACCATATGAGATGCTGAGGTTCAAACCCAGGTCGGCTGCATGCAAGGTTAACTTCCTCCTTGCTGTGCTATCGCTCTGGTCCCTTCTACTCTTTCTTTTTATTTGTAAACTGTGCCCTCAGATCTGAACATTTAATGAACATAATGGATTAAATTAGTTCAAAATTCTCCTGCACGGTGCACGTTTCTCCTTGAGTCTGGACCAATGAAGAACTGGAGTAGACACTGCCCCAGCTAGAAAGGCCCATGGGGATGGGGTGCTATACTATTTGTCCTTTCATCTCCCTTTGAAAGCAAACCTTTCACCTGAAATGCACTTGACTTAACTTTTCAGAAAGTGCATTAATTGGTGAAAAGAGCAAGAGAGAGCGAATCCAGAATTACTGATTCCGGATGGGCGGCAGAACCGGCCTAAACCCAGCCACAGGCTGAGCCCAAAGACTCATTCCCTAAGCCTTTAGTTTGCTCCCACTGAAAATGTAAGGAAGGGAGAGAAGACCGACTTTTTGGAATAGTCAAAGCAGAGTAATGGAGGGTCAAGGCAAAGTCAGACATGAGCAAATCCGATTCTTTTTCAGTGCAACTTGCATTTAGAATAAAAGTGGATCCACCCCTCCAGTCGGGTCGTTCCCAAAGTGGAAAGCCATGTAAGTAAGTTGGCAATTCCAGATTTGTTTTGTGATGAACTGGAATCCAAATTGGGAGGAGAGGCAAGGGATAAAACTCAATTACCCCAGATTTGGACCAGATTACAAAATGTCACTCAAACCTTTTGAAAGGCAAGTCCGAAGGATGTGGGGGGTGTGCGTGGGGTGTGGGATCCTTTTCTCCTCCCCAGCAACTGGCAGTTTGCCTTCCCCTGAGGTTCTGTGAATGGCTACTGGTGCAAATCTGCACCCGACTCCCTAATGAAACTCAGCTGCATGCATTTTGCCAGGCTTCAGGATTTATAAATCCGTGATTGGAGTGGGAGGCTTACAGGAACCTCCGCCCGTAAGGAACTGGAAAGAACTGATACAGCTCTGCAAGCTGACTTTCCATTTTAATGAGAGGAGCGGCTGCGAAACCATTTATTTTTCAGAGAATACGGAACCAACTAGAAATACATTCAAGAAGGAAAACACAGTAATTAATTTGTCACTGAAACCTGAGGGGTCCGGTTCCACTTATAGGTGATAATGAATGTTTTGCATGTAATTAGCAAGAATAATTAGCACATTCCTGGTAACAAATAGACTGACTGGTACTCTGCAAACAAAATTAATTGTTGTGCTAACAGAACAATTGTGTCTCTTTATTGTCTGAAAATGTCCCTTATTTGCACTAATACCTACTTTAGACCTCTGAGACTTTGTGCAGCAAGGAAGGGGGATCTATAAAATTGTACCTCTTCCATCTGCTTCTCAGAAATTTTGGGACCACCAGGGGACTTGTTTGTCAAAACTTGTTAAACAGTTTGTAATCTTTAACATGTGTTTTACTGTATTAATGGATGAACCGTTCAAATCAACTTACTGGTTAAGCCTGGAAAAGCTACTCTAATCAATCAGTTGTTGACATTTTTAACATTTTAAACTCTGGGAACTCCACCGGCCCCCGCCCCCCCATTCAAAAACAAAAACCAAAACAGCTTGCCTTGTAATGGAATAGATAAAGATACAAGAGGTGGAAGATGCAAGAGTTAAAGATATAAGGACTACAAGAGGAGGAAGCTCCCAGGTTGGTTCTCCAGCTTGTACTGTCTCTGTCCATGTCAGTCTGTACCTGGATGCCAGTTTCTGGGATCAGGTTTGCAACTGGGCTGCTAAGCAAGAAATGGGCTGGGGTCCATTTCATATACCTGTAAGCTGACTATGCAGCGGGAAAATGGCACCCACACAGTAGGCTTCTTTCTCCCTACATGCTACATGGTTTTCAAATGCCTCAAGATTAGAATATGGGAAAAAATCATTTCCATGAATTTAATCCTAGGCTTTCTCAGGATATCTGCAGAATCTGATGCCATCATCTGCTTTGAAGAGGGCTCTCTCTGTCCTGGTGGGGGCTCAGTAAACGGTCACACGGGTTTCAAGAAAACCACATTTAGGTGGTTGTCAGTGTCGGACTTTTCAGTAACTAATTTGACTTCCTATTAGGAGCAGGAGAGCAAGGTTGCTTTCTCTTTTGGAGGATGTTGTGGTATGTGTGTGTGGTGGGAGGTGGTCTCTCACACATGCTCAAGGAATGTTGGGGTTCACGCTTGGAAATACTCATTTCAGTGCTGTTTCAGCCAAGATACTGACCAGGTGGTGCCAGAAATCAAACCTGGGATCTCCACATGCCACATATGTACTCCTGCCCTTTGAGCCATTTCCTGTTTTAGGAGACTACCACTCTTTCTCTCTTTCTCTCTCTCTTTCTCTCCCTTCCTTCCTTCCTTCCTTCCTTCCTTCCTTCCTTCCTTCCTTCCTTCCTTCCTTCCTTCCTTCCTTCCTTCCTTCCTTCCTTCCTTCCTTCCTTCCTTCCTTCCTTCCTTCCTTCCTTCCTTCCTTCCTTCCTTCCTTCCTTCCTTCCTTCCTTCCTTCCTTCCTTCCTTCCTTCCTTCCTTCCTTCCTTCCTTCCTTCCTTCCTTCCTTCCTTCCTTCCTTCCTTCCTTCCTTCCTTCCTTCCTTCCTTCCTTCCTTCCTTCCTTCCTTCCTTCCTTCCTTCCTTCCTTCCTTCCTTCCTTCCTTCCTTCCTTCCTTCCTTCCTTCCGAAAGAAGGCAGAAACCCCCCTTTCCCAACCAGGGCAGGCCTACTCATGGAAAGTTACCAATTTAGGGCCTGAGTGTCCTTTTCATCTTGAAGTAACCTTTTTGTTATCTACAAAAGGCCCAGAACAAATTCCTGTTAGAGGTTATGAGACCCCCGCCCAGAATCTACTATCTGGCCTGAATTGCTTGGATTGTATTCCTGCACGTCACGCATAGCCATTGCTGACCCATGATCCCAGCGTGTATCTAGCCGCACCAAATATAGAAAGAAGTATTAAGAATGAACTGATTGGTGGGAGATGGTTACTTGGTACAAAGTGATTGGCTGCCTCGCGTGAGACCTTGATATAATATTTTAAATCTATTGGATGTTTATGCGGGCTTTTCTGTAGCGGCAGGAACTATCTCTTAAAAGATCCTCCCTGGAAGGGCTCGGGCTCTTAGCCACTGACCACTGGGGTCATGCTATGGGCCGAGTATACTAAGCTTATTAATAAAACCCTTGCTTTTGCATAGGACCCGGTCTCTCAGAGTTTTCCTTGATAGGTGCGGCGTTCGAAGCTTCGCAGTCAGTCACCCATCGGGTGGCCAACTCTTTCCCTTCCTTCCTTCCTTCCTTCCTTCCTTCCTTCCTTCCTTCCTTCCTTCCTTCCTTCCTTCCTTCCTTCCTTCCTTCCTTCCTTCCTTCCTTCCTTCCTTCCTTCCTTCCTTCCTTCCTTCCTTCCTTCCTTCCCTTCCTTCCTTCCTTCCTTCCTTCCTTCCTTCCTTCCTTCCTTCCTTCCTTCCTTCCTTCCCTTCCTTCCTTTCTTCCTTCCTTCCTTCTTCCTTCCCTTCTTTCTTTCTCTCTTTCTCTCTTTCTCTCCCTCCTCCCTCCCTCCCCTCCCTCCTCCTCCTTCCTTCCTTTTTCCTTCCTTCCTTCCTTCCTTCCTTCCTTCCTTCCTTCCTTCCTTCCTTCCTTCCTTCCTTCCTTCCTTCCTTCCTTCCTTCCTTCCTTCCTTCCTTCCTTCCTTCCTTCCTTCCTTCCTTCTTTCTTTCTTTCTCTCTTTCTCTCTTTCTCTCCCTCCCTCCCTCCCTCCCTCCCTTCCTTCCTTTTTCCTTCCTTCCTTCCTTCCTTCCTTCCTTCCTTCCTTCCTTCCTTCCTTCCTTCCTTCCTTCCTTCCTTCCTTCCTTCCCTCCCTCCTTCCTTCCTTCCTTCCTTCCTTCCCTCCTTCCTTCCTTCCTTCCTTCCTTCCTTCCTTCCTTCCTTCCTTCCTTCCTTCCTTCCTTCCTTCCTTCCTTCCTTCCCTCCTTCCTTCCTTCCTTGACTGGGAAAGTTGGGGCTTTAAACATGCATGCAAGGAAGTGATTGATCTCAATTTAAAAATGTTTTTTTAAAAATATTTTTTTTAAGAGAGAGACAGATACAGAATGACTGCATTTATTTGCATGGCATAAATATATATATATATATATATATATATACATATTATGATACCAATATCCAAGGTCAAGTGAAACATATATCAGGAGGTCTTGTCAAAAGTGGAAATTATCACAAACATGTGGGAGTCAGAGATTAGGTAAGACAGAAAATGGAACAGTGTGCTAATAATTGTCGCGGTACTAATGCCAACCTAGAACTGAGCATTAAATAGAGGCAAAAGGATACACATGCCAACC
This sequence comes from Cryptotis parvus, assembly GCA_021461705.1. Taxonomy (NCBI): domain Eukaryota; kingdom Metazoa; phylum Chordata; class Mammalia; order Eulipotyphla; family Soricidae; genus Cryptotis; species Cryptotis parvus. The sequence goes on from JAJIBD010038335.1 coordinate 64,018, forward strand.
TCTTAATGTATGTTCTGTATTCCATAGTCTGGAAGGGAAGGAAAAGAGAAAGAAGAGAGAAAGGGAAAGAAATAAAGAACCTGCCATGGAGGGGGCTGGGGAAGGGGGAGGGAACCGGGACATTGGTGGTGGGAGATGGGCACTGGTGGAGGGACGGGTGCTAGAACACTGTATGACCAAAACCCAAATATGAACTTTTTAATTGTATATCTTTTTATTTGTATATCTCACGGTGGTATAATAAAATACTTAAAAAATATTTTTTAAAACATTAAAAAAATTAAATAATTTAAAAAAATGTAAAACAAATGATGATGCAGAAAGAGGGTCAGCTCTTTCCAAGAGATTGAGGAGGACTATAAATGATTATTATTGCCTCTTGATTTCTTGCATGCATGTGTGTGTGTGTGTGTGTGTGTGTGTGTGTGTGTGTGTGTGTGTGTGTGTGTAAATTGCCTGCTTTGGCTAATCAGCTACTGATTTTAAAGAGAATAAGTTACTACTAATCTTCTGACCATTAAGCTTTTCTCTTATGTGAAAGCACTCTAAGCATTTTGCAATTAGGCTGTTTGATATTGACCAGTTTTTACATTGATGCCACATATATCCCCAGGATTCCCACTAATCTAGTTGAAGTGATCACATGCAGTTTGGGAGGAAACAGATTGATTGTGCTCTTCTGAAGTTAGGAGGAGAAAGACTATTTTAATGGGAAGAAAATTGTATGAACCCAAACTGTGGAAGTATAAAAATTAAATCCTAAGGTCACTTTGTTCTGTGGACAAACTGGTTTCAGCTTCCAATTTGGTTTTTCACTTGAGAATTAGAACTTACTCTCTGCTTTCTAACACAGTTGCGGTTTGCATTTACTACCACCGTTCTTCCTTCCCATCCTTATTAATTGGTATGTGACATTAACTGCATTCTTAAGACAACTATGCTTGGCTAAAACTTCCTTTAAGTAATGACTTACTGCTTTAATTATTTGTAGTAGGGATGGTAAACAAGGAAGCACATACCTTCCGGAGAATAATCACAAATTTGATTTCTGTGGAGTTCAGGAAAAGAATGACATGTTTGCTTAGACAATTTTCTGGCGTAAGCAATAGGAATTTTACATACCTTGAGTACATATGCATATATAATTACAATTTAGCTTTGTTTTTCTTTTTGTTTCTGTGCTACACCTGGCTGTACTCAGAGTTTATTCCTGGCTCTGTGCCCAGGGGCTACTCTTGGCATGCTTGGGATTACTGGGATCCAACCTGGCTGTGCAAGTGCCCTGTTGCTCTTCTTTTACTCTTGTCCCATAGAATTTCACATTTTTATGACTAGATAAAGTGATGAATCTAGGAATACTTCCAGATTTCTTGCTCATCACCCCCTTTTTTTTTTTTTTTTGCGAAATACTTCATTTGGGCTTTCCACCCCTTTATTTTTAGCCAGACTTGTATCTTGTTCAAGTGCCAAATAGTAGAGTGCAAGGAGCTATTTTGGAGAAGAGGGAATCTCCAGCTTTTTTTGGGTTGCTGTGGCTACTAGGGGACTGTTTTCTAGGTAGAACAGCAGGAATTCTGCCACACTACCCATAGACATGCAAAAAATGCATTCTGTGAGTTATAAGATACTAAGGAGTTTGGTCAGTTGAGAATTTGGTCAGCTGAGAAGAGTATGTATGTATGTATGTATATATGTATGTATGTATGTATGTATATATATTATATGGATGTGAGTTCTGTACTTCAGAATTCTGAAATATCTTAAATCAAGAGGATCTGAAAGCATATGGAATTAATCAGGCGACTCTTAATCTGCATGTTATTTGTTTTTTTTTTGCTTGTATTCAGAATTTGACTAAAGAACATAGTCAGACAAGATGGTAAACCATGTAAAGGGGAAAGTAATCAGGAAGAGAATGTACCTTTCAAATGCATGTGAAAGAAAGGACAAATGTCCCGTTCCAGAAGTTTGTTGATGCTAGTGAATTCCAGTCTGACGAAAAAATTATTTATGACAGGACTTTTGATAATATTACTTTTCAGTAAGAGCATTTTCAATCACTTAGTTGCCTCCAGCACATAGGGGGTTCATTGTTCTTCCCACCCCAGTTCCATATGAATATGGCTTTTCAGGATGTGAATCCTTGCTCTAGCGTAATGGGACAAGTGTGCTTTTTGGGTTAGGAATAATCACAGATCTCTCCCTTGTTGCCCTCCCACCCCCCGTCTGCACCCTCTCATCCTGTAGCCCAAACAGCATCTTGAACTTTACTTACTAGTTTGACTTTCCCTGAACCAGAACCATGAACGCATAGAATGATTTTAAGGTTGAGTAATTATGTCTCCAGGTGTTTGACATTTAAACCTTGATGCTGAAACAGGAGCCTGTTCTCTCTGTAGCCACTTATGATGAATGCCCTTGAAATAGTCCACTTAAATACTCAGCTGTATGTAGTCAGTTTGCTGTGGACATCATTAGGAAATGGAAAAAAAAGGGAGCCTTTCTTCATTAATAATTGGGAGGGCAGCCAGTCACTGGAAGCAGAAAGGTTTTCTTTTGAACTGGCATGGTCTGATTGCTGCCCGCCACCCCCTCACTCCTCTCCAGGTCAGACTAGAAACTGGTGAACTCAAACTGCAGTGACTTTCTTTGTTTTTAAATTGTCCATATGTTGACTTCTATTTGGAAATAAACCATTTAAAAACATTTATAGACTGTCATAGTGGATAAGTTTTCTGGAGTAAACCTGTATGAAACTTCTTAATATCCCATAGGGGTAAAATGTGTTTCTTGAATCTTGTCATATAAGCATTGTTGCAGTAATGGACAATTCCACCACAGTAAGTGACCTAAAGAATGTTTAGTGAAGCTGGAACTTGACTCTTCCCAGGCTCAGCTGACCATGGGGCTCCCAGGAGGACAGATGGGTTTTGGAGTGGGCCCATTGTTGCAGGACTCCTAAGGGCCGCTGCATCTGCTCTGGATTGCCTCCCGAAAATCACTCTAGATAAGGGGGTAGTCTAAATGTGGCAGTTTATCTGACCATGTATTTTGTACTAGCTGGTATAAATATTCTCCCCATGCTATCACAATCATCGTGGGACTAGCTAGATCTTACCAGCATATTAGCCTGGCCACGTAAGGACACCTAAGTAATTAGACCAGAGAGAAATGCTGTTTGCTTCCAAACAAACAAGCATGGCTCCCTGATAAAATATATACAATGAAGTAGAGGAGACTTGTGAAGGCTTGGAGAAATATTTAACTGGCATTGGTGTTGATCTTTGGTACAGTGACATGCCATCTCAGAAACCCCCTTCTCTACATTTCAAAAGGCATTCCGGCTCAAAACATTAGCACAGTAAAGGCCCTAGGTGAGATGCAGGGAGGGACTACCTAAGGGCATTGGACCCTCCCTGCTTTCCATAACAATGGGAGGAAGGTCTGAGTTGCTGGGGGTATAAACTTGCAGGTTCCAGCTCTCCCGGGCTTCTTCTTCCCGGTGGGATCTCGCCTTGTGAGCGTTTATTCCCCTTGGAAGTTTCACACGTGGTGGTCGCCATCTTGGCCTACACGTGGCTGGGGTTCTAGCCTGGAATCCTAAGCATCGGGGTTTTTCCTTTTTGCTGATTTGTATGCCTGAACCTGTGATAAGTAAAGCTTTTTAAAACCTCATCGGATTTCTGAGTGTTCGTCCATTCCTCGCCGGCTCCGGAGGTAGAAGGGAACTTCGCTTCCCGGCACTGTCGGGGACCCCGGCGGAACGCCCCGACAGGCCCATCACCTCTGGGGGTCTTGGAAGCAGCCGGATGAGACTCGCCCACCACACTAGCCGCCACCTTCGCTGTCCAGTCACTGCAACATAGTCAGCCCACCCGGGAGGGATGCTACCTCAAGACCAGATTAACCGAGCTAAACGAGTTCAAGCCCAGGTAGGCAGCTCCCAGAAGCGGGAATCACCGGGATTCGTCCAGATGGAGCCGGGGCGGCCCTCCCCCTCCATTTTGTCCAAGTCTGGTGGCCCCACCCCAGGAGCTGCCCTGGGGCAACCAGCCATAACAAGCAGAGCCTCAAATGCAGCTGGGGAAGCTGGAACTTGGCTCTCCCCAGGTTCAGCTGACCATGGGGTTCCCAGGAGGACAGATGGGTTTTGGGAGTGGGCCCATCACCTCTGGGGGTCCTGGAAGCAGCCGGATGAAACTTGCCCATCACACTAGCTGCCACCTTCGCTGTCCAGATGCTGACCCTGAGGACCCTAAGTCATGCGGCCGCTTGCAACAGTGCTATCCACCAAACTAGTGGAAACAGTTATGTCCTTTAATGTACTGCATTCTATGATGTGTAGGAAAGTTAGGCGGGAGGGAGAGATAGAGAGGAAAGACATACAGAACCCGCCAAGTAGTTGAGGTGTGGGAGGGGAGGGAGGTGGGGACGTTGGTGATGGGAGATGGGTTCGGGTGGAGGGATGGGTGTTGAAACACTGTAGAACCATAATTCTACATGAGCATCTTGCAATTGTATGTCTAAAAGTGATGTAATAAAATTTGAAAAAAAAGAATGTTTAGCGAGATTAATAAATATTATAAGAGTAATAAGACTAACTTGGTGAGTATGTCTTTTTAATTTGATTGATCCTGTAATAAATCAGAAGGTTCCTTTTTCACTGCCACAATTTCTTTTGAGAGAGCTTTTTTTTTTTTTTGCTTAGGGATGTCAAATATATTCTTTATATATTTTGACTGGGTATGGATCACCTACACTCATGTATTTTGAATATGAGGATTTGTATGAGGATGCAGGAGTTATTCACTGTGCATTTTTATGGGAAAGATGGGAAAAATGGAAAGGAATTAGTGAAACCTCACCATTTAGTAAAAACTTGACTTAGATATTAGAAAACTTCAGGCTCAGCATTAAGCTGTAAATTTACGAGATGTTGAAAGGGTTCCAGTGACCCATGGTGGACTCTGAAGGGGGTCTTTATGATCTTATTGGTATTACAAGTGAATCTCAATACAAGGGCTGGGCACTTAGCTTGCTTCAAGCTAGAGAGTTACCATTTGGAATTTTAAAGCATCTTTCAATGTCTCTTTTTGGATATTACCTACTCATCATACTCTAGGAATAGTCATGTGATCCCACAACTGAGACTAGGCTCAGTCCTTTGTAGCTACAGAAGACAGGATGGGGGATGCCTTCAGGAACTTGTGTACCAGTGGTATTTCCCACCAGGCTAGGCCCTGCAGAGGAATGGGTGATGCAAGTATTGGTTACCAGGTAGATGATAAATGCCTGGTCATCTTCTCCCCACTCCTGAGACAAACAGGGCAGGACCCAGAGAGAAGGAAGGTCTCAAAGGCTCATGGTCTCCTAAGGAAAACAAATTGGCTACTTCCCAGAGCCGAACTCATTTTAGTGCCCCAATGCTGATAAACAGATGTTATGAATCATAAAAAGCTGGCTTAGCATCACACAAGGCACTCTAGAAGACATCTAAGCGACTAGCACCTTACAATCTTGCTAGTTCATGATAGGTGGCTTTCTTGTGGGTTTTGCTTTGTATTATTTTAAAGCTCTGTACTCAGGGATCACTACCGGTGGTATTTAGAGGATCATATTGGGTGCTGGGGGTGAACCCAGTAGACTGTGTGCAAGACAAATACTATTTCCAGCTGTACTTTCTCTCTGATCTCTTTTTAATTTTTTAAAATTAAATTTAATTGTGGAGTGTGGGGACTCCCAAATGGTACTGAGAGGTCTGGGAACCACTCTTGGTGATTCTTGGCCAATCACCAAGATTGTGTTCTAGATAAGTGTGGAGGATTACCTGGGTCACATCAGTGGTTTTGGTGGGGGATCATGCGGTGCTAGGACACGGTTGACTACATGCAAGACAAGTACTTAAAGTACATTATACTTGTACTATTGTCCCTTGAGGGATTGTTTTGAAAGTTCCGAATATGATGATTTACATTTAAACTCTTAGATTTCATTCTATGTATGATGAGTCACTTCTCCTCTTATGCAGCATTATAGTTGTTTATTAATTTCATATAAGTATACTTAATTGCAAGAAAGGCTTTTGTCATAGATGTAATCTTTTATATATTTTACACATTGTAACTTACTGCAGAAACTTAAACAAGTGTTTCCAAGACTGTAAATTCTTAAGTAAAATGATGCTCTGGATTACTCAATCATTTTCCATCAACCCCCTCTTGCCAACGTACATGCATTGGAGCAAGTTTTCCCACACAAAGTCCAGGGAAATTATAGCAAAATCTATATGCAGCTTTGGTTTCCATTCCACTATTAAGAGAAGTGGTAAAAAGTGGCAAAAAGTTCAACTATTTTAGTCTCACAACTGGATTGAAAAAAATCCTGGAAAAGGCAGGGAATGCTGTATTTGGGCATAAAAACAAGCAGATAATTCAGAGAAATGTTGTGGTATGTTCTACAAGTGTTGAATATTTTGTGCCAAAGATTTCCTATTCAAATTTAATAGTATTCAATAGTCTACATAAAATGTGTTTTTTATTACATAGCTATAATTTGACCATAAGCATAACATAATAATGTAATACAACATTTCATTGTCTGTTTAGAGAGAGCATATTTTATAGTTATAAAATTACAGTCACCGTATTCTCAAGGCACACAAATGAATTCATTACTCAAGACGGATTCAATGATACAATACTATTTAAATAATATAATCCCTTAAGAATACACTTAATTATTTCTAAAATAAATTTAACATTGATCGGGCTTATTTTCATGTTTAAAATTGGGAAGAAAGGCCAGAGCAAACATACAGTGAGTAGGGCTTGCTTTGCCTTGCACATGGCTGACCTGGGTTCAATCCCAGGGACCCATATGGTCCTGATTCCTGCCAGGAGTGATTCCTGAGTGCAGAGCCAAGAGTAAGGCCTGGGGATCACTAGGTGTGGCCCCCAAAGAAAAATTAACAGCAAAAAATGATGAAGAGTGCAAAGAATATAAATGTAGACGTAAAAGCAAATCCAAGTATAATGACATGCAGTTGTTGATGACTGTGTCTGCATAATTGTTTAGCTTGTAGGTATGTTTTTCCTGTGCAGTGTGTAAATATATATGCTATATGAACATGTGTGTACATATAGCATATACATGAGCATTTTAATATGACTAGACATTGTATGAAAATATGGCATGCATGCATACTCTATGTGGACTATGTAGCATGTGTTTTTATGCTAAATAATTATATCATATTATCATGTATATCATAAATAATGATATGCATGGACATGCATCATGCACATGCATGATGCATACATGCATTTGAGGGAACATGTGTTTGGCATGCACACAGTCTTAAAAGTGTATGCATACACTACTGTGTTCAAATATGTGTTTCTACATGGGATGCATATGTGATACATATATATGCATGTAGTATGTATGTATTTTCATGCATGTGCATTGTCAGGTATGCATGTGTATGGGTCAGGTGCATTCTTTGTGCTAGTGCATATATGTACATGTACTCATGCAATGTGTGTGCATACATGTGTGTGCTTATATGTCTGAATTGTGAAGCTAGAAACGAGGTGAATTTAGGCATTTGCTCTGGCAAGGGCTCTGCTTCCAGCATCAGTATGCTGGCGTCCTCTGAAAGAGAAGCTTCATTGCCTGAGGCTGCTAATTGCACAGACTGCATTTTTTCTCTCTGGATTTCTCATGATATTGCTGGTGACACACAACATTAATGTCCAAACTCTGCAAAGTATTTTTTTTTTTACTGAGACAAATGAATATACAGCTGTTTTTGGATACAGATGTTCTCTCATGGTAACTGTTGACTTCCAGCAAGATATCCTGGAGGGACAAGAAATGCTAGGAGCAAATGGATACCAAGGAAATAAGCAATCCCCAGCCAGTCTTCCCATGTTTCACCAGAGGCCCCTTGAATCTCATCTTCCTGGTTTGGTCTCTTAGGTTTTATTCATTTCCCCCTGTTTTTCTTGACCTTCTTACTGTTTTACTTTCCTTAAGTTTACTCATTCATTCCTCAAATTCAAGGGGTTTCACAGTATAAAAGCTGCCACAGTTTCCGCATACCACATTAATAATCATTTCTCTACACACCAGGCACTTATATAAGCATTTTATGTACTTCATCTCATACTCCCATAACAACGTCATGAAGTAGTGATAATGAAGCGTTGAGACAATGAAGTTTTATTATCTCAGTTCTGTTGCTTTGGAAAGCAAAGCTCTGATTACGTATTTGCCCAAGATCACACACATATAGAGCAGAAGATGAGGCCCAACTGCTTTTTGCCTTCTGCCGTCAGGGCCCCCCATTCCCTCTTCATTTATATGCTACACACTTCTAGCATCCATGTTAGTGATATATATTCTACATTTTAGCAATATATTACAATAAAGACCTTTTTTAAAAAATTTTTTGGTTACACCTGGCGATGCTCAGGGGTTACTACTGGTGCATTCAAGAATTACTCCTGGTGATGCTCAGGGGACCATATGGAATGCCAGGGATCGAACCTGGGTCTGCGGTGTACAAGGTAAACGCCCTATCCACTGCATATTGCTCCAGTCCCTGTTTTATTTATTTTTAATGTTGGGTCTCTCAAGGGGTGTTCAGGAGGCTCAGAGGCCTGTGCTGGTGATTCTGGGTCAGTCAAGCTGATATTCAGTGAAAGGGACACAGGACACTGCTGCTCAGGGCCTGTGGTCCCGGGCCACACCTGGAGGTACTTAGGGTCCTACAGGGTTGCAGTGAGCAATGCTGGGGGACCAGGTAGTACAGGGGATAAAATTGGGGTTAGCTACATACAAGACCAGCACTCTTAACCCTGTAATATCTCTCTTTGCTTCTTAGTAAAGAATGGGACTTTGCTTCTTAGTAAAGAATGGGACTGCATTTTTTTCTACTAGTGAATTTGTTTGAATTTTCCTTGTACCATTTTATTTAGTTCATGTTTGTTCTGCTTTGAGTGTTCTTCATTAACCCTCCTTTCAGTCTTGCTGACACCGTTGCTTTCCTCGCCATATCATTTAATCTCCTAACATAAAGATTTTAATTATTAAATATTTTACTACATATTGGTTTCCCTTATGTTTATTTATGCTTGTTAAAAAGTAAAGCAAATCAGTAACTTTCACACTCCTTTGGTAAAACACAAGTACTTACAACTCCACACACTCCTTCATGGATATGTGTTATTGTTGCCAAGTCTTTGAGATTCATCTCGTCTCTATTTTGCAAGTCTCACAAAGTAGATGGTGCCCGTGTTGTCTTTTGTTTTTGATATTTCTTCTGTTTGTTTCATCTCTATATTGACCAATTTCTATGTTAACTTTTCTTTTTAGCTTCTAGATTTTTTCTTGGGTAGACCATTTCTCTTTTTCATAAAGTTTTCCCATTAAGTATTTCTTAGGTTTTTCAAGTTCCCAAATATTCTGATTATTATTTTTTTTCTGGAGAATTGTGCTTGATACATCATTCTGCTCTCACAGGAAGTGTTTGACTCTTCTGAAGATATTCCACTCTTGTTTATCTTTTACTAGTGAGACTAAGAAGTCTGCTGTCTGTCTAATTTTAGGTGATCTAGGTTTTCTTGGCATGCTTCTAATATCTTTTCTCTCTCTTATAATGATTCCTACTTTGAATATTTTAAAAAATAATTGGTACTTTATTTTTGTTGATACTCAGTAGAGTTTGTGTCTATTTGAGCATTAGGGACTTTAATCCTAGAAGAAAAATTTAATGATAATTTTCTTATATATGTTAATTATTCTACATATATGTTCTATTCTTTTTTGCTGTTGTTTTTTTAGACCACACCTGATAGTGCTTAGACTTTCTCCTATCTCTGCACTCAGGTGTCACTCATGGTTGGGTTTGGGGAACCACATGTGGTGTTGGGAATCAAATCTAGGTCAGTTGCTTGCAAGGCAAACATGCTACTTGTACTATTGCTCCAGCCACTATGGATTAGTTAATTTTTTAAAAAATATTTATTTATTTATTTATTTATTTATTTATTTATTTATTTATTCATATTTGCTTTTTGGGTCACACCCGGCGATGCTCAGGGGTTACTCCTGGCTCTGCACTCAGGAATTACTCCTGGCGGTGCTTGGGGGACCATATGGGATGCCGAGGATGGAACCCAGGCCGGCATGGGCCAACCGAGTGCAAGGCAAACGCCCTACCCGCTGGGCTATCGCTCTGGCCCCTGGATTAGTTAATTTGTTTTGCTTTTGGGACATACTTGCTGTGCTCAGGGATGAGTCCTGGCTATGTACTCAAGGATAACTTCTGGAGGAGTTTGGGGAACCATAAGTGATGCCAGGAATTGAACCTGAGTTGACTTCATGCAAGGTAAGTCCCCTCTCCACTATGCTGTTGCTTCAGCCCCTTATATTCTATTAAGATTTTGCATGTTTCATACTACAACTTCTCAGTCTTTCCTCCACACCTCACCTCCTTTCACATTTTCCCTTCCTTCTTCTCTGACTATATATTAGTAATTTATTCAGTTTTATCTTCCAGCCTGGCTGAGGCATGTCATTTGTTTTTTAGAGGTTCCCCCTCTCTTCTTCCTGCAGTTCTGCTTTCTTATTATCCTACTTGTGATTTTCCTCTTACATTTTAACCTTTAAGCTTCACTGGCATGTATATATGTGTGAGGCTGAGAATGTTGAAATAAATGCAGCTGTTCTTACTTCAATAATCAGGCATGTGAATACTGGCCCAGATTTTCATCCTATGTAACTCCATGGGAACTCTCCCAAGGCATGATTCAGATGACTGACCTTAAACAACCACCCCCCCTGTTCATCCATCAATCATTCACAAATCCATCTGTTTCTGAGTAGGTTACTGCAATTGCACTGAAATACCTAGCAGCCGAAGTCTCAGGGGAAATGTGTCGCAAGCCTCATCAGTGGTAATTTTCTTTAAGAAAATGTTACTACAGAAAAGAAGTCTTTCATAATAAATTGTGAATATGACTGCTCGCCATCTGTACCTGCTTCAGCAAAACCAGGGGCAATGATTTGGACTGTATACAGTCAAGCTAGTATTTTATCCAACAAGGAACTGTTTTTTTTCTTGAGATGAAAGTAAAAGCTCCATATTTTCCATCTGTTCATTTCTCGACCATAATTGAACTGTAACTATTGCCTTGCTGCATAACTACTCTTGCCTTAGATTGATGAGTTACTGGATTATTTCCTTCAGTAATATCTGTGTATCTTCATTCAGAGGATGTCATTGGACAGAGCTACTCAGAAATGTTTTATAATAAGTGAGCTTATGTTTGTATGTATCTGTGTATTTTTTGGAATTCATGGACAACAAAGCACACAGGAAGAATAAAGCAGATTCTTTGCTGTTTTCACTTGATTTTAATAATTCTGTTATTTCCGCTAAATATGCTATTAGTATTAGTTTTGAGTTCACACATAGTGTTAGACTGAACAGTTACCCTGGCTCTGTGGTCTGGGATCACTCCCGGAGATGCTCAGGCGACAATATGTGGCACTGGAGACTTGAGCGAGGATCTGCTCTGTTGCTGGAACAATCTAAAAATCCTGTACTATCTCTTCATCCCTAGGAATCTGTTTTGGACAGGAAATATAGTTGCAGTTCCAATCCCAATCCACCATTTCTACAGGGGCTGTGCTGCTGATTTCTCTTCATCTTCAATATCCTGAACCACGGCTTACCCTCAGAAATCTTTTGAATTAGTGTCTAGCTCTCCTTTAAAGTCCACTTCCTGTAGGAAATTGTTCATGTTCACACTTTTTTTCTCTAAAGCATTTTAAATTAATTTTAATGTACACAAAACTACCACTGTTAATAGAATTCTAGAGTTAAAATGGATTAGATTACACATTTCTAATGTTAAAATCAATAATTATAAAATCAAATTTTTATGTGAAAATTGCTATTTCCGACCATGGGTTGTTGTCTTGTAAATCCTTGTCTAAGAATTTATACGCTGTTTTTGCTAATTGAGCCTACTGTGTTATTGTTTCTGTTTGTTGAGTTTAGTTGGCTTCTACATTATTTTCCCATCTAACTTGGTGTGCTGCTTCTGGAATTTTGGTATCGAGGAATTAGGAGGTGTTGTGGAGTTCGAAGACTTGGGGATCTATTGTCTGGACCAATGCTATAGCCTTGGGATGTGTGTTTTCTGCTGGGGCTTCAGCAGGGTGAGTACTTCCCCAACCCACCTCCTGAGAGTGTCCAGAGTTTTCTGCCACTGGGACTAGAGTTTCCATGACTATTAGCTGCTTGTGTGTATCTCCTTGGAAATTTAGTTGAGAATCAGTAGAATAGGGCTGGTGGGTGAGACAACATGGTGATAGCTGTGGAAGGTGGCCATGTGATAATTTGCAATAAAACCATTATACGGTTGATTTTCAAGCACTTTTTGAGATTCAGGTGCCATGTTTCAAATGACCTTTTTGGGAAGCTGTTGTTTTTTTCCCATTTAGGGGTCACACTTGGTGGTGTTCAAGAGTCATTCCTAGCACTGTGCTAAGTGACTGTGATGATAATGAACTATGTGGGCCTCTGGAATGCAACACATTCCTTTTATGCATCTATTATTTGTTTCACCTCTTCCTTGTTGTTGTTGCAATGATCTGAGTCTGCACACTTACCTGGACACAGTAGTGTAATCACATGCTTTCTTTTGTTTTGTTTGTAATGTTGTATTATGTGCACATGTGCTTGTCAGGGGTCACCTGCTTCAGTTGTGGTGCTCGTGTGGTAGTGTTCAGTTGGCTGTAGTGCTCATAGATGTCTCATGCTTCAGTGGGCTGCTCACACATGTGCTAGCTGAGGATTGCATCCCTGGCCACAGTGCTTGAAGGTCTTTGAGATGTAATGCTTGCACATATCTAGTTGCCGTGTGTAGGAGATCACATGTTTTGCTGTGGTGCTTGGGATTCTAAACACCATAACATCTGGGACTGCACTCGGCACAGATTGCATTAGGTATCATACTCTTAGACACAGGATTGCAAGTAAGGCACTTTTTGCTACTTATCAGTCCCGTGCACCTTAATTTCTTATGTATTTATTTATGACCATACCCAGTAGTGCACAGGGCTTATTCCTGGCCTTGTTCTCGGGGGTCACATCTAGTGGTTCTCAGGGGATCATCTGGGGTGCCAAGAATTGAACCTGGGCTAAGCACAAGGCAAATGTGCCATCACTCCAACACCTAATTTCTCTTTTAATGTTCTCAACTATTTTAGAGATGCCACAATCTTTCTTAGTTCTTTAATGAAAAATTTGCAATCACTGTAACCTTTTCTCTTCTTTTCCTTTCAGTAGAGCCGTTTTATTCATCACATACAGTAAGCACAATGCCTAAGTGTTCAGGAAAAGATTTCAATTTATTTTAAAATATGAATAAAGTACAGGGGGCTGGATTACTAGTACAGTGGATAGGGCATTTGCTTTGCATAAGGCCAACCTGGCACCCCTTATAGTCTCCTGAACTTTACCACGAGTGATCCTTAAGTGCAGAGCCAGGATTAAGCCCTGAGTACAATCAGATGTGGCCACCAAGCAAAATGAAATTTGAATAAAATAGATGAAACCTATTCTGTTATATATTACTTAAATATTCATCTTTATATCAATACAATCATTATATATAATATGAGCACAAGTCTTGTGAAAGTAAGAGTTCCTAGTCCTTACTAATTAATCATCAGCGCTTGAGTGTTAATTGATTCTTTAATTGCATTTGTCACATTCTTTTATTTTTTCTTCAACACAATCAGCTTAATTTACTTCCTTATTGCCTTTTTTTCCCTGAATATTACATCACTGCTCTTGGAGCGTTTACAATACTGTTGGCATGTAAAAACCTGAGGGTTGTGTTCATTTGGGGATCAAGAATACAGATAATTTGAGTTTATTAAATTTAAGTCCTGATCTACTTCGACTTTCTTTGCCTTGAATCCACTCTCCCTTTGCCTCTATGCTTCTTGATAGACTCTTAGATGCTTAGCTCTCAGCCCTCATTCATCCTTACATCCTCACCTCTGCTCAGAGCAACCCTATTATTAGGGTTTGCAACTCTTCTACTGGGAGTGCTTTTCACAGACACCCTTGAAATACAACTCTAATTCTGTGTATTTTGTCAACCATTTCCTATACTCCTTAAGAATAGGCTCCATTCTCATTGAGTAACTGGTTGAATCTAGAGCTTTATCCTGCAGCAATTTTATATAGCTCTTGGCACCCATGTCTTCACAGATGCTGTTCCTCTAACCACAGCTCTACTTCTCCCAAACCAGCTCTCCAGACTTTGCCTAAGTCTTGAAGTACTGCACAAGGCCTGTATTCTTCATAAAGCATTTCCACTACTGTGCCCCTGGGACTTGCTTTCTTCACTGAACTTCTGTTGCACTTCCTGAATCGTTTATCACCTGGTTGCACAGCTTGTGCCTTTCCTAGACGTGAAAGAAGAGAATGTGCTTAGGTAAAAACATTGTCCACATTTTAACGAGATTACAAAACACTTTGGATTGGCATGATTTTAGTCCAGTGTATGTTTTAAATGATTAAAAAATGCCCCATGTAAGGTGATTTTTGTTAAGCAATGCAATAAAGAGGTCTGCCAGGATTAGAATCAGCATTATTTTGTGTCTCTTTTGAGAATAGTGGTTCAGCATTTAAAAATAAACCTACCAGAGATACAAATTTGTAGGTATCTGAGGTCTCAATGTGGCTTTAAAGAAGTTCACTGCAGTAAAACTCTGTGTAATCCAAGTGTGGTATCTTAACTCTGCCAGGCCTCGAACTGGCCTGTCACCTTCCTTCCCTGTCTAATTGTTATAATTAATTTTTGTACTTGTAACACAATACTTGGGTCTGTACTGTAACATGGACCCAAAGGTCTCAAAGCTGTTTAAGACGAGGCTGCTTTATGACCAGTAACTCACTGTTTGTTGAACATGAGATGTTTCTGGATTCCTGATGGCATAGGTATGGTGTATGAACTTATTCTGTGGTATAAGGAAAATATCTAATCATAGAAAATTGTTTATTTTGGACCATTTTAAACCTGATTTTAACATTAGGGGGAAAAACACATCTGGTAAGGAAAGAGCAGGACAAAATATTTTGCTGCAGTCTGGGTCCCAGCGAGGGAGCTTCTGGTTGACAGATGAACTACACAGAGGATGCATTCTCCCTGGGCACATGCTAGTACATACAAATCCAGTGAGGGATATAGAAAGGGGAGGAATTGAACAGATCAACACCAGGGTCAATTCTAGGTGTCCATTGACATGCAGCAGTTTGGGAAGACTAGGACATATTGAGTGATAAGGCCTTGTGTTTGGATAAATTGGCAGCCCACAGACAAACTTACAATTTCCCACCCAGTAAAGTCCTTTAAAATAATTAATTATGGCTTGTCTCCCTTCCTCCCTGATTCCCTCTTCAATCATTCTCATATGTGCACATACCGAGAATATCTGCTCATGGAAGATAAACCAAAGGAAGGAAAAAACCCAAATTACAATTACTCCTGACAATGATGTCATTACTATAAGTCAAAAAGAGTATCCATGATATTTACCCATGACTCCCACCACGAAGGGTATAGTGGCCTTACCTAAGACTTATGGAATACATGAGATGGATTAATGGGACTTCAGGCTAATTCTTAAGTGTCTCAACTTCATTGAGTCAGTAGAATTAGGACCTTAAAATTTGAAAAATTTCTTGCTTGTAGTTGACTGGCTGCCATCATCAATGGAGACTTGTGCATGGACAAGACTTTCCTTGGGGATTGTTCTATTTCATGGAGAAATAAGGCTTCTAGGTGGGTTGATGCTATGCCATGCTGTGTAAGGCAGCCATTCCACCTTTCAAATCACAAAGGAAAGGAAAGGAAGGAAGAAAGGTTGGAGTATTAGAACAATGAGTAGGGCTTTGCCTTGTATGCAAATAACTTGGTTTGATCCTGGACATAACATAATGTCCCTGAGCCCTGCCAGGTGTGATCCCTGAATGCAGAATCAGAAGCAAATCCTGAGCACTTCTGGTGTGACCAAAAACACAAAATTAAGAAAAGTCAAAGGAAGAGAAGGGAAGAAAGAGATAAAGGTGTGTGTGTCTGTGCATGCGTGCGTGTGTGTGTGTCTGTGTGGTGTGTGTGTTTCTGTGTGTGAGAGAGAGAAAACAGAACTAGAACTTGAGCTGATTCATTTTTCTTTTCTTCTGTTTTGCTAGAGGTTGCTTTTGTCATTTTGGGATATATCAAGTTTCACATATCTATGCCAATATGTCAATACTCAATAATTGGCATGCAAAGAGCTTCTTATTAAAGAAAAATATATAGAAAAAGGGTGTAGCTATTTATTAAGGTTAACTCTTGAAGTAAACACATATTTTCGAAAAAATTTCTATGAGAAGTAAGACGTTCAGTGAGCACTGAATAACTTGCCAAGATAAAAAATTAAGTCGGGAAGCAAACAAAGAATTTTGAGCAAACATAGTTAAAAAAGATAATAGTTTTGAAAGAACATTTATCAGAGATTGAGTCAATGGAAGGAAAACAGACTTGCTAGTAAAACAGAACACATGTAATAATAATAGTGGAATAATGGTGTAAACATTCTGTTCTCAAAACTTTGATAAAGATATTTAAAATTATCTAGGTAAAATTAGTGCAAAGACCTACCCCTAGATATGATACTGAAAAATTTAAATGTTAAATACAAAGGAGAAAAATCCATTACAAGCATTTTTAGGAAAGAAAGCCCCTGTATGTAGTAAATACCAGAGGAGGAGTTAGCACTCTACATAGAATTTTGAAGGCACCTGAGTAGGAGTAGTAGGTAGAAAGAGAGTTATAACTCAGAACTCATTTTCTTCCTCTTCCCACCTTTCTTTTTTAATGTTTTGGGGATAAATCCGTGGCCACACCACGGAGTCATATCTGAGTCTCCTACTCTCTTGTTTTGAAACAGAAACTCTGAGTCTTACGTGAACATCTGGTACCCCAGTAAATAATGCCGTTTGACGGCCTTCCTTTTAGTGACATGCAGCCTGATGACCAAGTGGAGGTTAATGAGACAGGTCAGAAGTGATACGTGCAAGTACAGGTTATCTTCTTAAACGTAGTGTTCCTTGGGTTGGGTCTCTTTTATTATTTTCCACATATTGGCATAGCAGACTGGACCATTAAAATGAGGCTAGTCTTTAAATGTATGTACTGCAGCCACAATGTGTAAGAGAAGGGAGAGAGCAAGGAGAGAGACAGAGAACAGAGAGAGAGAGAGAGAGAGAGAGAGAGAGAGAGAGAGAGAAGAGGAAGTACCTGCCAAAGAGGCAGGTTGGGGGGAGGGCGAGGTAATCAGGGAAACATTGGTGGTGGGGAATGGGCATTGGTGGAGGAATGGGTGCTGGAACACTGTATGACCGAAACCCAAACATGAACATCTTTGTAATTGTATATCTCACAGTGGTATACATTTTTTAAAAAGAAAAGGGATACTAAAAATAAATAAATAAGTAAATAAATAAAATGAGGCTACTACCCGAGGAGATGAGAGCATTATGCTTGTGTATATGTATGTGGCTGTACACTAATGAGATCTGAGCAACCATCAGTAGTGAAGATAAAAATTGTTTTCAGACATTGCCTAGTTTAATTGCAGGGATGCAAAATTATCCTGATTGAGAACCACTGTTACAGAAAAGTTCCCAAGAGAAGAGGAATGCATAGATATGAATGTTCAAATACTGGGTCAGTTCATGAAGTAAATGTTAGGAATCTAAAGTAGAAGATGTGGAAGTAGGGGTTTCGATAAAGAAGTAGAGTTGTTAACCTTCAGACTACACCTTCTAAGGGGGAAAGAAGGCACTCGTTGCCAAGTTGACTGCTTATTTTGTATCAATTTTCTATATTTATGAAGGGAGGGGACGAGTTAAGTGGTTGGCAAGCGGTAAAAATTCTAGATGCTCATTTGCTTGATTGTTGAGCATCTTTATAATATTGTTTTTCCATTTCATGTTGCCAAGTGAATGAATCTGAGTCTCCCTTAAAAACTCATAAGCACAGAAACATGGCTAAAGACTCTTATTTTTTTTGGTTTATTTTATTTTATTTTTTTAAGTATTTTATTATATCACCATGAGATATACAATTACAAAGATATACAATTACAAAGTTCATATTTGGGTTTTGGTCATACAGTGCTCCAGTACCCATCCCTCCACCAGTGCCCATCTCCCACCACCAACATCCCCTTTCCTTCCCTCCTCCCCAGCCCGCCTCCTGGCAGGTTCTTTTATTTCTTTCCCTTTCTCTCTCTTTCTCTTTTCCTTCACTTCCAGACTATGGATCATAGAACATACATTAAAGGGTTGTCATGTGTATCTTTTTGCCTGTATTTAATGTTCAGTTCTAGGTTGGTATTAGTACTTTTGACAATTGTTAGCACACTGTTCCATTTTTTGTAAAGACTCTTTTAGAATAGTAAATGTTTCGTTCTTTCTTACTCTTTTATTTTAAAAAAATATTTTATTATACCACCTTGAGATATACATTACATAGATGTTTATGTCCAGGTTTCGGTCATATATTGTTTCAGCACCAATCCCTCCACCAGTGCCCATTTCCCACCACCAATGCTCCTGATTCCCTCCCATCTTCCCTAGCCTGCCTCTACGGAGAGTTCTTTATCTCTTCTCTCTCTCTCTCTCTCTCTCTCTCTCTCTTTTTCTCTCTTCTTCTTACACACTGTGGATTGCGATACATACATTTAGAGGTTATCATGTGTATATTTTTTGCCTGTATTCAATACTCAGTTCTAGACTAGTAGTATCACAACAATTGTTAGCACACTGTTCCTTCTCTGTCCCAACAAACCACCGACTCCCAAATGCTTGTGATAGTTTCCATTTTTGGAAAGACCTCCTGATCCATGTTTTTTCTGACCTTGGATATTGGTATCATAATTTGTATATATATATTTATATATACATATATATGTATCTATATATTTGTGTCATGCAAATAAATGCAGTCATTCTATATCTGTCTTTTTCCTTCTGGCTAATTTCACTCAACATGATCCTCTCCATGTTCATCCATTTATAGGCAATTTCATAACTTGATTTTCCCTAATGGCTGCATAGTATTCCATTGTGTAGATGTACCAAAGTTTCTTTATCCAGTCATCAATTCTCGGGCACTCTGGTTGTTTCCAGATTCTGGCTATTGTGAATAATGTTGCTATGAACGTAAACGTGGGGATGGTGTTTCCGCTGTGTGTTTTTGGCTTCCCAGGGTATATTCCCAAGAATGGTATAGCTGCGTCAAATTGGAGCTAAATTTCTAGTCTTTGGAGGAATGTCCATATTGTTTTCCAAAAAGGTTGTATTAGTCGACATTCCCACCAACAATGAATGAGAGTCTCCTTTTCCCTGCATCCACGTCAGCACTTGTTGTTCTTGCTCTTCTGGATATGTGCCAGTCTCTGTGGTGTGAGATGATATCTCATTGTTGTTTTGATTTGCATCTCTCTGATGACCAATGATGAGGAGCATTTTTTCACATGTCTTTTGGCCATTCTAATTTCTTCCTTGTTGAAGTTTCTGTTCATTTCTTCTCCCCATTTTTATCTTGTTCTTTTAATCATTTTGATTTTGTGGCCACACCTGGTGGTTCTGGGGACTACTCCAACTCTTTGGGGTCATTGCTGGTAGTGATTGGGGAGCCCTGCAGTGCTAAAGATCAAACCTTGCCTTTGTGGATACAAAATTTGTCTTCAGTGCATTTAGCTATAGCTCCAACCCCTCTGTAGGTATTTCTCTAGGACCAACCACAGGGTCAGTCAGGTCAGCTACTGGCATATCTATCACCATATGGATGTTTTAGGATCCAGTGGATTACTTACTATCAATAGCTGAAGTCACTTAGGCTCAAGAATTCACCCCAACAGTACTCTTGATGAATTCAGAGAAAAAGAGATAAGGGATAGAGAAGAATAGCTAATGTAAGGAGAGGGCTTATATTTGTATGAGAAATTGAGAAGGATTTACAGTGTTTTAAAAAGCTCAAACCCTCAATATGATCACTGGTTTATAGTTAAGGGAATTATTTATGTGTTACACAGAGAACAGAGATTCGGGTTTCTCTTAATATTTGTATTCTGTAAATCTTACATTTATCGGCCCCAGGTTGACTGGCCTATCATACAGAGACTCAGACATGCTGGGAAGAGCTGCCATCCAGCTCTTCCCTAGCTCAGTTAAACATGAGGCTCCTGGGAGGAAAAGATGGGTTTTGGGAGTGGGTCCTATCACCTCTGTGGGGCCTCGGAAGCAGCCAGATGAGACTTGCTCACCATAATAGCCAGCATTTTCGCGGTTTGGACACCACAGCACATCAGAGCCCTCCCAGGGAGAGAAGCTGGTCTCAAGACCAGATTAGCAGAGCAGCCAAGTTCAAGCCCAATAGTTAGCTCTTGGAGGTGGAAGTCACTGGGCATTTGTGAGATGGACTGGCCCCCCTTCCCCTCTCTGACTCACCCCAGAGGCCTGGTGGCCCTGCCCATGAACTGCCTCAGGGAAACAGGACATACCATGCAGAGACTCAGACACGCTGGGGAGAGCTGCCATTCAGCTCTCCCCAAGTTGTGCAGCCACTTGCGGCTGCACAGTACATCAAACTAGTGCAACCAGTCATGTCCTAGAATATACTACAATCCACAATGTGTAAGAAAGGGAAGTGAGAAGGAGAGAGAGAGGAGAGGAGAGAGAGAGAAAGGAAATACAGAACCCGCCATGGAGGCAGGCTGGGGGTGGGAGGTGGGGACATTGGTGATGGAAGATGGGCACGGGTGGAGGGGTGGGTGTTGGAACACTGTAGAACCAAAACTCAAACATGAACATCTTGTAATTGTATATCTAAAGGTGGTATAATAAAATCATTAAAAAACCTTACATTTATCAGTTTTATTATAGATTTAAAAATATGCTTTGACTACTTGCTGAAAAGAAATCTAAAAATGGTGTGATCTGTCCAGAGTTTTGGTGATTGTTTGCTGTACAGGATTTCCTGTAATTAAAGTTCATAAAATGCCTACATTTTGCTGTTTTTGTGGTATCAGTGCTTTTTTAAATCAGGATTTACAAATATTAAAAACAACAATATTAATCTGATTTTAGTTTCTATACATTCATATGTTTTTTTAAATGATAGGCAAGACTAAATAAATGAATGTAATGCTAAATTTATTATGACAGCATTGGAAGAGAATGTTTAAAAGGAAACAGGAAGTTTGAAAAGTCTTGATTATGTTTCCATAAATATTTGTTCACAAGATGCAGCAAATTCCAATATGCAGAAGCTATTAAACTTTGATTTCTGTCCCTACCTTCAGGAGCTTGCAGAATTTCTGACTACATCACTTCTCTCCATTTAGTATTATAAATTTGCATGCAAGTCTATATTTAATAATTATGTAGAAGTAGAAAATTAGAGGTGTTTTTTTGTTTTAACTGCAGATCTTGTACAAAGTTACTGATGAAATTAGAAAATATAGTGACATTAGTATATGTTCCCCATTTGCTCCAACTTCATGATTTAAGAAAGAAAGTAGTTAAGATTTTAAACATTTCTGTCAAAGAAGAGGGGAATATATTTTATCTCATAAGATTAAAAAGCAAAACGTTGGGGGGCAGTTGTATTTATTTGCTTCAGGCTTCAGAGAGTGGAACTACATTTTCAAAGAAAGGTTGAAGAACTGATTAATCAATTTATTATCAAATGAACCAAGGACAAGACTTTTCCCAGGAAAAAAAGCAAACACTGTTGAAGTGATTTGATTAACATGTATGACCTTGTTTAGTATTTTTTCAATTAAAATTATTCAGAGGAGAGAGAGAGAGATGAAGAGAGAGAGGAAAAGTGCTTGTCATACAAGCACGGAGAGGTGGGAGAGAAACTGGACGGTGGTGGTGGGAAATGTACACTGGTGAAGGATGGGTATTGGAACATTGTGACTGAAACACAATCTTGAACAACTTTGTAACTGTGCATCCACTGTGATTCAATTAAAAAATAAACAAATTTTTACAAAATATTCCAGAGATGACCATTAATATTTTCTGAGGATTCTTTCTTAGAACACAAAACTTATTGTAGAGGGAAGGAAGACTCAGATATCAGCTCTTGCTCAGGTACTGTGGAATCCTGCTCACTCTTAAGGAGAGTTGTACCTTCCTTTCTCTATCTGCAAAATAAGGTGACCAATCTAAAAATTCTCCACAGTGCCTTCTGGTACTGCATGCTGACTTACTCTTCAAGTCTTTACATGGAATGATACTAGCAAATTACAGAAATCCAAATTACAGAAATCCAAAAATCTTTTGGGCCTAGATTTTAGGCCCAAAGGATGGAGATTTTTTCTTTCAACTTTTATTGTACTTAGATTTTAGGCCCAAAAGATGGAGACATACAACTTTTTGTTGTACTTTTTGTTTAGTTTAGTCCTTTGTCAAGGTATCTTTTGTACCAAAACAAGCCTAAATTATCAGCTTTTCCCCTCTAAATTCCCTTATCCTGGAATATTTCAGAAATCAGTAGGCCTCTTATCTTTGGGTTCAACCTTAGGAGAGCAATAAGAATTAACTGGATATCAAGAGTTTAGGTAAAAATAAATCTTTGCCTTGCTGCTGCACATTGTTGTAATAGTTGGTCGCTAAAAAATATAATCATCTGTGGCAAATTGTGATAGGATTTTGTCATAAAATATTTTGCAGATTCATAAAAAAAAGGTGTTTGTGTCTGGGCCAAATCCAAACTTCTGATTGAATGGATAAAAAAATATAAAATCATAGCATATTATTTTTGAGTTAATGTCTTCAATCTCTGTGTTATTGGTTTTCTATTATTACCTTTACTCCTAAATCTCCTTATTTCATAAAACCCTTCTAACCAACTGAATAAAGACTTGTGCATTTCAGTACCCTCTCCTCTTCTACTTCTCTTCAGCCCTCTGTTTTGATACAGAAATAGAATAAAAGAAGGAATAATATACTCATTTCACTTTGAAGAATTTTCATTCACCTCGGTGCTACTGAAAGGTTAAACATCATTCTTATGTCTATTCTGCTTGGAAAAGCGTTTCACTAAAGCTGAGCGATGTGTCACCGAATGTTTTAATTCAATTTTCAAAATGAGTTTTCTCCAAAATGAATTACTGAAACTCAGCAGTTTTTTTCCTTACTTAATTTTAATCTGTGGAGATCCTGCTGTATAGGGGTAAAAATTATTTTTGCATGTACCATAAACTAGACTAGTGATTTTTTGGGTAATTTTATTATACCACCGTGAGATACACAATTACAAGGATGTTCATAATTGGGTCTCAGTCATACAATGTTCCAGCACCCATCCCTCCACCAGTGCCCTATTTCCACCACCAAGGTCCCAACACTCCCTCCCCCCCAACCCCAGCCTGCCCCCTATAGCAGGCACCTTTTCTTTCTCTCTTTCTATCTCTCTCTCTCTGTGTCTCTGTATTTCTTTCTTCTCTTACACTTTGTGGCTTGCCCTACAGATATTAATGGTTGCCCTACAGATATTAATGGTTTATGATGTAAGTCTCTATGTATATATTCAATAGTGAGTTCAAGTGTGACATTATCGTTCCTTATTCCCCCATAAACCTCCCCAGTTTGTTGCAACTACAATGATCATTACAGTGTATAAATGTGAAAGATCCTGGGAAAGACCTGGTCCTAACCTTCATTATTATCTAAGACACTTGGCGTGGCTGCAGAGTGGTAGCGATTGTGCAGCTGTGGTTCTGGTCTGTCCCTTGTCTGGTGCTGCTGGCTGCGTGTCTGTGTGCCTGTAGCCATGTCTGCTGACCTGAGGAGGGGGGAGCCCAAGTCCCCTCTCCAAGTCCGGCCAGCATGCCCCCCACCCCAACGCGTCTACTAACCCTGAGTCCTAGCTATGTTGGACTCAGCCAAGGGCTGAGCCATTTCTTCCGAGACTCCATGGGCTGCTCCACATGAGGACAGGAAACGCTAGACTAGTGCTTTTTAGCTTTTTGATACCTCCAGACAGGCATTGGTTTGATAAGCAGGTTGAGACCACTTCCCTGGGAAATACTGGTCAGGTGATGATAAATAATAAGTATTGCAAGAGGGTACTTTATAGTTAGAGTGACAAACGTGTGTGTGTGTGTGTGTGTGTGTGTGTGTGTGTGTGTGAGTTTTAGCTTCCAATGAGAAGCAAGAAAATGTTGTTCACCATTTCATATCATGGTCCCTACCACTTCTTCAGTCCCTTAACAAGAGTCACCATGTCAACACTGCAGATTCTTGCTAGTGAGACAATCAGTTCCAACAATGAAGCCTCTGATTCAGAATTTCACAAAGCTGTTAGAAGACAGCAAAGACTTCTATTGAAATTCATGCATTAAACACAAGCAGTGACGCAAGCACAGATCACATGCACAAGCAAAGTCCAACTTATAAGCTCCCTGATTCAGGGCACAGCTTTTCTGGACAGACCAAGCCACAGGAATCAATGGTTGGCCAACCTGGAGAGAATTTGCAGCCTCTTTTCTGAGAGGAGAGCTGCAATGCTATAAGGGAAGCTGGCAGTGTGTGCACTTACTGTGACTCCAATTCCTGAATCCATTAATCTTGTGTGGGGGCAGAGGGATCTCTCAAGCAGTAATCGGGGAATGTGGAGGCTCTTCCTGGCTAGAACTGGGCTGGACAATTAAGTTATCTGGCATTAATGTAGTGCTGTTCTGCTTGGCTATATTTGATCACCAAGGCAATCCCAGAGGTTTTTGCACTTTCAAGTTACTCTTATCAGTGCTCAGGGAATCCTTCAGCGCAGGACATGGACCTCAGTTCCCTGTGAATGTCTAGCATTTGTCCTTGACTAATAATCTATCTTTGTGGCCCAAGCTTAGTTTAGCTTAGTTATTCTTCCTTGTTTTGAGGGGGGGGGCACACCTGGCAGTGATCAGGGCTTACTACTAGCTCTGCACACAGGGATCACTCCTGACAGAGCTTGGAGAACTTATGTGATGCTGGGGACTGAACCCAGACATTGAGTGCAAGGTATACATCCTTCCTGCAGTTTTATCACCTTGGCCCTAGCTTAGTTATTATTAATACATTTGTTTTTGCCTCTAAAATCCCTCAGAAATACTATAGTATTAATTTATTATTTATTTATTTACTTATTTACTCATTTGTTTGTTTATTTATTTATCCTTTTGGTTCACACCCAGCTATGCTCAGGGGGTTACTCCTGGCTCTGCACTCAGGTATTACTCCTGGGAGTGCTCGGAGGACCATATGGGATGCTGGAGATCAAACCTGGGTCAGCCACATGCAAGGCAAATGCCCTTCATGCTATATTATCACTCGGGCCTCTATAGTATAAATTTCTTCAACAACCAACCTCCTATGTCTTAGTAAAATAATATGCTAGAAGTTTCCTGCTCACATAAAGCATTTGGTGTAGGTGTTACTGGCCGTCAATGGCCTCAGGGAATCAACTCCTTCCATTTGTGGCTTGGCCACTTTCTAGCATTTCAGGCTCTTCATTGAGATGCCAGATGGGGAAGCCCTGATTTTTTCAAATTTATTTTTACCTCTTGGTCATTGTGGGTGATTCCACATCACCTAATACAGTCTCAGAAAAGAAATATGGTCACAGCACTTAGTACAGTAGCTAGGATATGGAAATGACTCAACTGTACAATACAGAGGAATGGGTAAAGAAGCTGCAGTATCGGTAGGCAATGGAATTCTAGGTGGCCCCAATAAGAAATGAAGTCATGTAGTTCAAGGCGATCTTGATGGAACTGGAGAGTATAATGTCAAGTGACATAATTCAGAGGGAGACAGACAAGTATCACATCATCTCACTCAGCTGTGCTATATAGAGAAACAAATCAAGATTCTTGACAACATCCATTGATAATTATCCCTGGGCAGTGGGTAAACAGAAGTGAGAATTCCAGCTTGGAGAGAAGAGTGTGGGAAGGATGATGAGATGGATGTAACACAGGGCGTTGGTGGAGGTCTTGGGCGCTGTGGTGGGGAGGTGAGGTAACTGTCTCCACCAAAGCCCATACTTGTTGACACCCATGTAAACATAAAACCTAAAGTCTAAGGTTAGATTAAAAAAATCACCCCTGGGGGGCACTGCACTTTAGTGATGATACAATAACATTGAACATCATTAAAACTAAAACTATTAGTACTGTTGTGTGTTACTAAAATATAATAAGAAAATAAAGATGAGCAAATTAGATCTGTCTTTCTAGCTTTCCACTTAGGGAAGACCTGTGTATACATGGGCTCTGGAGGTATAACAAAATCCCAATGATGGTGACTTCTGGACAATGGAAATTTATCTCACAGCTCTGAATGCTGGGGGTCTGAGTTCAGGGGGGCCTGCATGGAAGCCCTCGACCAGGGCTTTCTCCTTGCTTCTTTTCCTCTTAGCTTAAGATTTGTTTTAACCTTGGTGGCAGAAGGGCAAAGCACGCTCTCGGCGGTCTTTTTTAAAATAAAGAACCTCAGGGCTGGAGTGATAATACCAGGTAGGGGCGCTTGTTTTCCATGCAGATGACCGGGTTCAATCCCTGGTACCCCATAGAGTCCTGAGTTCACCAGGAATGATCCTTGAATGCAGAGTGAAGAGTAAGCCCTGAGCACAGCAGTGTGTGGCACAAACCACCCCCCACAAAATAAGTAAATGAAACAAAACCTTCCTCCAGTCCCATGTCCTAAGACTATCTCATTGGGTATGAGCGTTTAACATATGAAATATGAGGTACACAAGCTTTCAAACAACAGTAGCCTGTGAGCCAACATAATACATAACGCCTGGAAGTCAGTCTGTTGGGTGATGTTTAGGAAAGACTTCCTTTCCCTTCAGAGTGAGCAGGAAGAGAGTTATTTATTTTCTTGTTTTCAATTGTTGTGCAGGCCTATGATGCCCTTTTACTACCAGCTAAGGATAAGCTGATATATATTGGGGAAAAATGTAAAAATGTAAAAGTGATCAAACACTTATTATCAGGTGACTGAGACAATTCTGGCGCCTTTTCAACTCCTGAAATTCTTTTGTTAAATGGAAAACTAGCAAGATATCTTTAAGGCAGTGCTTCCTGGTCTCTGTTATTTCTGATCAGAAGAACTTTATTTATAATAGGAGTCTTTTTTTGGGGGTGAAGTGTCGAAGCCAAATCTGATGGAGTAATTTTTACCTGTGGTTCCTGCCTGTGAGGCACTGGGCCCACTGTTTGAGCCTATGGAACGGAAAGTTGCTAAGGACACCTTGTACTTTTACAGCCCTGTGGCACTGTATCCCATGAGCAATTGTTTTGTCTAGTCAGGTCTCTGTGCTTGCATTTATTTTTCTGGTTTATTATTGAACTTTTTCTATTTGCAATTATAAAAATAAACCAGAGAGTTGAGATGATTCCTGGGACTCTTGTCAAAATTCAAAATATCATTTACCAGGAATCTTTTGATATTTGCATTTGAAACTATTATTTACACAGATGGCTTATTCACCAGGCACTTTGTTGTAGGTTGAGTAGCTCCTGAAACTGAAGTGGCTTATTTTGCATTCTTATATTTTTGCTGTACTGCTTTTGGCATATCAAATACAGTACGGACAGCTTGCTAGGCTCTGCCGTTTGGGCAGGATACTCTCAGTAGCTTTCAGGACTCTCTGAGGGGGTGGGCAGAATACTCTTGGTAATTTCTTCATTTAAAGAAAACCTTTGATTCTGTTGAGACTGAAGAAGTCATTGAGCCCTAGCCAAACAGGGGCGCTCAAACTCAATACATCAAGATCTTTCATGAGCTGTATTATGGATTCACCACCAGGATCTCACCATTCTACAGGGAAGGGATCATTAATGTCAAAAAGAGGGGTTTGGCAGGGTGATGCCATTTCACCAAAGCTCTTAAGCACCACCCTCGAGAACATCATGCAACAATTAGAATGGGAAGGAATGGGAGTGAAGATAGACGGTCGGCAACTACACCACCTCTGCTCTGCTGATGACATCATTTTAATAACACCAAACATTAGCCAAGCGGCACAAATGCTGGCTGACTTTGACCGTGAATGTGGAAAGATAGGTCTACAGCTGAATCTCAACAAAACAATGTTCATGAGAAATGAACTAGCTCCAGATGCTCCATTCACTCTCAATGGAACAAACATCTCCGAATGCAGCAGTTATGTGTACGTAGGTCGAGAACTCAACATGATGAACGACCTAGCATCTGAGCTGCACAGGAGAAAGAGAGTGGCGTGAAATGCCTTCAAGAGCATTGAAAAAATAGCTAAAAGGACAAAGAACCTCCGGCTCCAGGCACGTCTCTTTGACTCCACCGTTCTCCCTGCATTAATATATGCCTCAGAGACCTGGGCCCTACGAAAGCAGGACGAGAACACTATTCAGGTCTCCCAAAGAGGAATCGAAAGAGCTATGCTTGGAATATCACGCCTCACTCAAGTGAGAGAAGGAATCCAGAGTTCCAATCTCCATTGACGATTGAGAGTCAGGAATGCTGTCTCATTTGCCAAGGTGTCAAAAAATCAGATGGACTGGACATGTAATGTGACTTGGAGATGACCACTGTACTAGAGTCATTACTGACTGGATCCCACGGGAGGTCAAAAGATCACATGGCTTCCACCTACAAGA
Source organism: Cryptotis parvus (assembly GCA_021461705.1). Classification (NCBI taxonomy): domain Eukaryota; kingdom Metazoa; phylum Chordata; class Mammalia; order Eulipotyphla; family Soricidae; genus Cryptotis; species Cryptotis parvus. The sequence continues at coordinate 92,794 of JAJIBD010038335.1, forward strand.
TGGTCAGACTTTTTTGTCAAGACCCTGAATGAACGGTTTGAGACTCTTTGTAATCCTGGAGTAAGCAGATGCCATTGGGCTACACTGGCACATGGCAGGTACAAATGGAGATGTTACTGGCGCCCGCTTGAGCAAACCGATGGATAACAGGATGTCAAGTGATCAAGTGATATTTTTGATGTAAGGAAATGTTAGAAGCTTTTTTTTTTAATTACGGCACCATGATTTATAAAGTTATTTATTATTGATCTCCAGGCATACAGTGTTCCAACACCAAACTCGCCAGTGTTAATTGTATTCCAACAATGTCTCCAGGTTCCCGCCAGCCCAGTCTGCCTTCTTGACAGGCGTATTTTTAAGCTGTGGTTTAGCTTATTAGATATATTATATCTCTATATCGCTGATGTGCTTGGCAGCTCTGACCCTACTAGCCTCTCTCTAGTTCTTTTTACTTCTCCCTTAAATTTCTTTCTCATTTCTATATTTGAGAGTCCAAGGTAATCAAGTATCCTCTCTTTAAAACCTTGTATTCTCTCACCTGGGTGCTATATTCAACATGGATAAGTAAGATAATGTATTTGTCCTTGTTTCTCTGACTTACTTCATTTAACATGCTATCCTCCACTTACATTCAAGTTGCAGGGAATTTTATCATTTCATCCTTCCTTGCAGTATTCCATTGCGTATGCATAATCACACCTTCATTATCCACTTATCTAGAGATAGCTCAGTGGGCTGGAGTACATCCTTGCATTTAGGAGACCTGGATTTTAGCCCTGATAGCAAATGGTCCCCAGAACTCTACTGGGAGTCCTCAATCTCAGAATTGGGAATGACATTTTAACAAAGTGGGTATAGCAAAAAATATATTTTGCATGTTTGTTTCCGATCTATTCTCCTTCCTTTTCATTCTAGGAGCAGATCTGTTAGAGTCAGTTACCTACCCTATATATGTGACATTTACCAGGAAAATTGTAGCATACTGAACTGACCCAAGTATGGATTCCCCCCTCTCTTCCTCCTGGGGATGTGTCCCAAGACACGCCAGTAGGTGCCTAAAATCATGCATGTATTAATCCTGTAAATATTCTGATATTTTCCCTTAGAAACGAGATAAAATTTAATCTACACTTTAAGTATATTTAGGGGTTAACAACAATGACTAAGAAGAAAATAGAATAATTATAACAATATTCTACATAAAAATTATGTGAATGTTACATCTTAATCTCGAGATAGCTTATCCTTCTTTCAGATTAAAGAAACAATAGAAAAAGGAGGACAGATGTGCAGTTTTCTCAGTCTAGTCATTGGGGAATTTGGGCAGTAGGAAACACCATTGGTTTTTTTCTCTCTTTAGAAAAGAGCACAGGGTGAACAGTGATGGTAGGATCTCTCTTACTCCCAAATGAAAAGTGGACTTTCACAATTAATTCATCATTGACCTTTTATTGCATGACCCCCATCAGCCAATTTAATGGTAATGGAAAATATGCTTTCGTTCATTAATAGCCACTTGGAAAATTCCTGGGGCAAAAAATATACATGGTTTATTATTATTATTAGCCTAGAAAATAACCTTTCTAACAGTTTTGAAATTGCACAGAACATTCAGACAAAGTTTATTCCAGTTCCTAACTCCATGACGATTCTACTCTTCACAGTAAGAGTTGCCCTGTGGAAGTCCAACCACATGAGCACATTCACATGGGCTGTCATAGCACTTAAAGCACTTTGTTAGTGAAAATAGTTAATTAATCTCTGTTGCAATAGTTTAGTTTAACCCGTCACTGTATTGCTGTGATACAGCTTCTAACACAATGCAGATGCTGGTGTGGCCCTGGAGGTGAGTATATTCTTTATTCTGTGGTATTTAAGTTCATTAGTAGAGCTGTTTTCTTTAGGAAAAAAAATTAAAGCCCGTAAAAGTATTTTTTTTTTTTTTTTTTGCTTTTTTGGGTCACACCTGGCAATGCTCAGGGGTTACTCCTGGCTCTGCACTCAGGATTTACTCTTGGTGGTGCTCAGGGGACCATATGGGATGCCAGGAAATCGAACCCGGTCAGCCACATGCAAGGCAAATGCCCTACCCACTGTGCTATCACTCCAGCCCAGGATGTATTTTTTAATAGCATTCTCTCCCCTCCGAGGCACCCGGAAGGGGTGGCGGGTTCTAGCCCTGGCCTGCCATCCCAGCAGAGCCACACAACAAGCCAGATGAACCCCCCTCCATCGGGCCACCATTTTCCACATCCGGACTCCCCCTTTCGTCAGAACACCCAGCGACAGCCTATCACAGCCTGTCTTACGCGCGCTACGTGCGGCTGCGCGGTTCATCTATAAATGCTATATTTAGAGGTAACTACAAGGGTATGCCACCTGCATGGCAAGCCTGGCAAGCTGCCCTGTTTTATTTGGTATACCAAATACCAGTAATAATTATATTAGTTCATTCCCATGACCTAATATAATGGTTTGAGGCTCTTTATGTTCCTGGAGCGAACAGATGCCCATGGGCTCTACTAGCATGAGACAGGATATATGGAGATATTACTGGTGCCCGCTCTAGCAAATAGATGATAAACGGGAAGATAGTGATAGTGATAGTGATTCTCTCCCCTCAATCTCTTTAAATATGTGAACATTAAGTAAATGACTGTTCTATGTGGTTTTGTTGTTGATGCTTCTCTGGAGTTGAACATAAGAATAATTCTGTCTTAATTTTACCTAGATTTCTTTTCCATTCAAATATGAAGTGTAAGGAATTTCCTAAACAGTAAAGGTAGGCAATGGAAGATAGGATCCATTAGTTAACTCATTTCATTCATTGAACAAATATTGATGAGAACTAATTATATTTGTTATGTCCCTAGATTCCAGGGAAACAAGGCAAGCAAAAGTAAGCCTGGCCTGAACCCAGGAAATATTTGGTTGGTAAAAATAGGGAAAAGGATATCTCTGAAAAACATGAGTGTAATTTACTATGATATCCAGCAAAACAGGATAAATTTACTGGAAGTATCCTAGGGGAAACGTTGCAAAGCCTTCTAGCTAAGAGGGAAGAAAAGTGGAGTCAAAGAGATAATCTGAGTTTCATGTACTCCAACCACATCATTCAATCAACAAAATATGATTGAGCAACTGAAACAGACCTTTTGTTAGGGAAATCCCCAGTTTTAAGGGAGAATAGGGAAGTAAATTGAACTGTGAAGTTTTTTGGGGGAGAGCTGCAGTCAGTGGACATGGTATTGTGAAAGAGAAAAGTAAATGTGGGTCTGTGATTCAGCTTCAGAGAGGGTGGTATGAGATTTTTCTGTTGCCTGCTCACCCAATACTGAATGTTAAACTCAGTATTGGGTGAGAAGGCATTAGTCTAGGCACTCTCCTCTAGGAGAGGAGCTAGCATGAGCAAGGGACTAGGAGAAAGGGAATGAGAATGTGATTAAAATTTGTACTCAGGGTACTAGCAAAGAGTGGTATGTAGTGGTGAAGACTGAAGATAGATAGGGATAGATATAAAAATGGTTTATAGGTGTTGAATGGAACGGTAATTTTGCTCTCCAATTTCCCTCTCCCAAATTGGATGGAGAAGTGAGTTTTTAAAAAATATATTTAGAAATTATGATTTACAATCATAGTTTCAAAATCATAGTTTTACAATCATAGTTTCCTAGGCAGCAAAGTAGATAGATGTCATCTTCCTTGTCCTTCTGAACCTCACCTGCAGACAAGAGGGCAGGACTGCCATGGCGGGACTGATGTCAACAAATGGGGACCGGAGGGATAGCACAGTGGGGGAGGGGTAGGCCTGGCATGTGCTGACCCAGGTTCAATCCCATATGTTCTCCTGGGCACTGCCAGGAGTAATTCCCTGAGTGCAGAGCCAGGAGTAACCCCTGAGCGTAGCCGAGTGTGACCCCAAAATTCAAAACAATTATCGATGGGCAGAACACTTGGGGGCTCAACGAGTGACACTTATTTCTGGCAGTGTGGTGCAGTGATGCCTGCCAGACTACAGAGATCTGACTAAGGTATAGGTCTGCCAGATGTAAGCTGTGTCCTTGTTCATTTGTTTTGTTGTTATCGGTTATTTCATTTATTTGTCTGTCTGTCTATCTGTCTGTCTATCTATCTATCTATCTATCTATCTATCTATCTATCTATCTATCTATCTATCTATCTATCTATCTATCTATCTATCTATCTATCTATCTATCTATCTATCTATCTATCTATCTATCTATCTGTCTGTCTGTCTGTCTGTCTGTCTGTCTGTCTGTCTGTCTGTCTGTCTGTCTGTCTGTCTGTCTGTCTGTCTGTCTGTCCGTCCGCTCCATCCGTCCGTCCGTCCGTCCGGTCCGTCCGTCCATCCATCCATTCATCCATCCATGCATCCATCCATGCATTCATCCATGCACCCATCCATGCACCATCCATGCATCCATGCATCCATCCATGCATCCATCCATCCATCCATCCATGCATCCATCATCCATGCATCCATCCATGCATCCATCCATCCATCCGTCCCGATCCATCCGTCAGTCCGTCCGTCTGTCCATCCAGATCCATCCGTCCATCCATCCATCCATCCATCCATCCATCCATCCGTCCGTCCATCCATCCATCCATCCATCCATCCATCCATCCATCCATCCATCCATCCATCCATCCATCCATCTGTCAGTCCGTCCGTCCAGTCAACTCCAGTCCGTCCATCCATCCATCCATCCATCCATCTATCTATCTATCTATAAAACAAAATTTATTTTTTTTTGTTTGTTTTGCTTAGGGTCACACCTGGTGATGCTCAGGGGGTTACTTCTGGCTCTGCACTCAGGAATTACTCCTGGTGGTGCTTGGGGTCCATGTGGGATGCCGGGGATTGACCCTGGGTGAGTCACATGCAAAGCAAACACCCTCCCCTCTGTGCTATTGCTCCGGCCCCCTTGTTTGTTTTTTTGACAAGTCATTTACCATCCCTATGTTCATCTGGAAAGTGGAAAGATAGTATTTCCTACACAGGGCAGTTATAATGATTAAATGAGGAGCCAGAGTGATAGTACAGTGGGAGGGCGTTTGCCTTGCACATGGCCAACCTGGGTTCAGTCCCCAGAATCCCATATGGTCCCCAAGTACCACCAGGAGTAATTCCTGAGTACAGAGCCAGGAGTAACCCCTGAGCATAGCCTTGTGACCAAAAACTTGCAAAAAAAGAAAATAATAATAATAATGACTAAATAAATCTGTATCCTGCCCCTTGAGGTTGCAGGTGTGGCTGTGGTGCCCAGCTGTGTCGGTAGGTGGCAGACTGGAGACAGGCTTGTATACACCCAGGGCTCTGCCATGTGTGCCCTGGATGGTTGATGGTCTGACATAGAAAAAAAACTGGGAGGAACCCAGAACCACGGCAGAGCCTGGCAAGCTACTCATGGTGTATTTGATATGCCAAAAAAAAGTTCCCAATGAATGGTGCCTGCTTGAGCAAATCAATGAACAATGGGAAGACAGTGACAGTGATTTACAATGTCATAGTTTCTGGCATACAATGTTCCAACTTTGAACACACTACTAGCATCACCATCTTCCCTAATGACCCAAGACTTGTCCCACCCCACTTCCTTACCAAGCTCATTTTTTGGGGGGCTTAATTTTTAAACTTGGGACATATGTATACAATGGCATTTGTTCTTATAGTTTTGATATATAAAATTACTTCACTCTACATCAACAGTGCACATCCAGGGCTCTGCCCCATGGGCTTTGTATGGTTGATGGTCTGACAGAAAAAATTTATACCCCCCTGGGGTGAACTCAGAGCCATAGCAGAGCCTGGCAAACTACCCATGGTGTATTCGATATGCAAAAACAGTAACAGTAATGAACCTCATTCCCAACGAATGGAGACATTACTGGTGCCTGCTCAAGCAAATTGATGAACAATGGGAAGACAAGTGACAAGTGAAGTGATGCACCATTAGTGTCTGAGGCTCCTAATCAGTGTCATTATGTTATCACCATTCTGCCTCTTGTTACCACTACTCCCTCTTTCTTAGACATTCTCATTTCTCATAACTCATTCTTTTTTTTGACTCTGATATTTGCTTTATTTTAAAAATTTATTTTTGAATTGAGGTAACATTGGCTTACAAAACTGTATCAGTTTCAATATCATAACTCATTCTTATGAAAGGTTTGCCCACATGGGCACCTTCTATTCCTTGGTTATGTTATTCTATGTAGCAAAGACATCTAATTACCTTTGGAAAGTCATGACTCTGACATGGAGAATAGACTTAAAGATGAAAATGAGGTCAAGAAACACAGCAGAAGGCAGTAGGGGAGATAAGTTCAGGTGAGACAGTCAGGCAACATGATTAGCTTTGATGGCCTCATTTTTAGCTTCACTATTTTTTTTAAGATCTTACATCTGAATAACCATGATTCTAAAGTATTGGAGCTTAGGACTCCAACATTTGAGTTTGGTGGGGGTTACAGTTTAGCTCTTATCAACAATTAAGACATAAAATGTGTTTTTGGATCGTCACCAGCACCCTATGATATATTGGCAGATCATCAATACTTCGCTGTATGAAACTTGCTCCTATTTGTGAGAATGGGAATGCAGTCACCTGTCCTTATATAACATATCATGGTAAGAGTTATCTACAGAAAGAATAGGTAATATTGGCAAGTAATCCAAACATCCCCAATGTACTGTGAGATGCTTTGATAAAACACCTTTAAATAAACATGGTAGACTGGCAAGTATGCATTGTAATTATACTGTGTTATGGCCCCTGACATGTGCACATTTATAACTAAGTTGGGAGCTCCTCGGGCACTTTTTGCACACCAGGACTATAGAAAGCTGACCTCAGGGAATGGAGGTGAGGATTCAACACTCATTAGTTTTTGAATTTATCAGAAATGTAAGCTTTGATATTTTATACCTGCCATTTTCTCCCTTCAGATTTTATACCTGCCATTTTCTCCCTTCAGAAACCTAGTAGCTTATGTTCAAATTCCATCTTTGAACTTTGGACAAGGGGTTTCAAATCTTGTACTTTAACTGTGCAGTTAATTACTGTCAGTAAAATATTGTATTTGGTGTAATGCTGTGGACTTTGTTGAAAGTCAGTGATGCCTAAACTTTGAGAAGATGTGCAAATCTAGGCCAGAAGAATTCTCTAAACTTTTCTTCTAGGAAGAGGAAGAAAATCTACTGGCAGTTACGTGCTCAAAAGGGAATATTTCCTTTTATGATATGTTATTATATTTATATGATATTTCATAGTCAAGTTATGATATTTAAATGAACTCTGTGAAGCAGAGGCTCATTTTTTGGGAGGTGGTCACACCTGATGATGTTCAGGGGTTACTCCTGGGTCTGCATTTGGGAATCAGTCCTGGCAGTATTTGGGGGAACCATATAGGATACAGGGAATGAACCTGGGTTGGCCACGTGCAAGGCAAGTGATTTACTTACTCTACTATCTCTCCAACCTAGCAATGGCATCTTTTGGATGCCAGAAAAAAAGTTTCTGTCGGAGGCTTATCTCCTTTCACTTTCTGTGCTGGTCTTAACTGTCCTGAACTCTGGTTTTTGTTCACTCTGTGTAGATTCCTGCGAAAGCCCTCGTCTTTTCTGCCTCTTAGTCATTCAGAGAGATCTGAATACATTGGCCCTTCTACCCCTCCCAGAAAGATTGCAATAATTTCTATGCACCAAGGATTTAAGTTCTTTTCTGCCCAGTGTTAAATTTCCTAATCTTTTTATTGCCCTACAGCTGTGCATCCACCCCTGCCTGTGCCCCACCCTCCCTGCCCAGATATTATCTTTTCCCTTGTGAATCCTGGATCATCTGTTTTAGTCGTATACTTTGGCTATCACACCTTTTTTATGTTACTTCATTTGAGAATTTGCTCAATTTGTCTTCTACATATTGATTATGCTTCTTCCTGCCTTATAACCTCAGATTCTTTTCTTCAAGTTCAGTCACTGTGTCTCTCCCAGCCCTAAAGAGTAATGCTTTAGCTGTTGAGTAACTTGCCATCTGCTTGTATCTTAGTTTTTATTTTATTTTTCATTAGACTTAGATCCGAACAGGTGGAGCTATGTCTCATTTATTGGGCAATTATTCCTCTATAAGAACCAAAAAAAATGTTTTTCACAGAGAATAGCCTCAACACAAATTAGGCTAATCGAAATATTGAAAACATCTCATAACTATACATGAAGACAATCCATTGCTAACTATAAAAGTTTGGGCTGTCAGGGAGTCTGTAACCTGACAGAGTGAACAGGGATGTGTGTGGGTGAACCACGGAGTTGTTGAAAGGCCAACTTGACTCTCAGAATGAATATTCAGTTTGGGCTGTTCAGCTTGTCATAATTATGGTAGAAATGAACTACTGATATGTCTTTCATATTGCATGTGGTGGATTTTTGGATGTATTTAACATTAGTCATCATAATGATATTTTCTTAAAGCAATGACTTATTGGCAAATCTTGATATACTTGGATATGTGGTGTAGAATTCTTCAAAGTTTTTTTTTTAATTTTTGATTTTTTGGTTTACACCTGGCGATGCTCAGAGGTGACTCATGGCTTTGCACTCAGGAATTACTCCTGGTGGTGCTTGGGGGACCAAATGGGATGCCGGGGATCAAACCCAGGTTGGTCACATGCAAGGCAAACACCCTACCCGCTGTACTATCGCTCCGGCCTCTCTTTGTTCTTGATCATTATGCATACTTATGCATTGTCGGGCGCTCCCGCGGGTCCCTGACAGTGCCGGGAAGCGAAGTTCCCTTCTACCTCCAAAGCCGGCGAGGAATGGATGAAAACTCAGGAATCTGATGCAGTTTTAAAGGCTTTACTTATCACAGGTTCAGGCATACAAATCAGCAAAAGGAAAAGCCCGGTGCTTAGGATTCCAGGCTAGAACCCCAGCCACGTGTAGGCCAAGATGGCGGCCACCACATGTAAAGGCTTTGTAAAGGGGAAGAAGACAAAACTTCCAAGAAGGGTGCAAGCTCACAAAGAGCGCCCACAAAGAAGCCCGTGAGAGTGAAAACCAGCTAGTTTATACCCCTCCAACTCAGACCTTCCTCTCACTGTTATGGAAAGCAGGGAGGGTCAAATGTCCTTAGGTAATCCCTCCCTGCACCTCACCTAGGCCCTTTAGTATGCTAATGTTTTGAGCCAAATGCAGTGGCCCTTAAAGGAGTCCTGCAACAATGCATGTATCTTTTAGCTTTCTCTGCCAGAATCTTTGGGCTCCAGAGTAGGTGGACTTGGTTTTAAAATATTATTTTGGGAAAGCAGTCCTATGTAAGAATACTGCAGATTCAGTCACTGAACGAGTAGGTTGCTTCTCTACATTTCTTGGCTTTAAGATTGCTTGTAAGCCTTCCCATTTTCCTGGACTGATAGTTTGTCCAAATCTGCTTTTCCAGAAAGCATCCTCAGTACTCTTTCCTTCACTGCCCTCATGGTTTTACAACTTAACTCCTACTGATTCTATGACATGTCAAGTTTTGGGAAAAAATTTGTCAGGTTTCAAGAAACCCACAGGAGTCAACTTCTGGTTACCTCTTCTAGCAGGGCTGAGGCTCAGTTAGACTTGCTGTTTTGTTTATTTCTGGTAGATCTCCTTATCTGGTTTCAGAAATTTGTTCTTTTTTTAAATTCTATTTTTAATTTATAATTTCTATGTGTTTAAAAGAGAGGATAGTTCAGTGTAAATCTACTGTGCTATTGTAGCCAGAGACTTAAAAATGCATACATAATAGCTATTTTAATTGTAAAGAATCTATCATAATAAAGGACTAAGTTAAGCAACTTTAATGTTTCACTGTTGCTAACACATAAAATTCTAAATCTGCATTCTTTCTCTTGCTTGATTTTACATCGTTTCTTTTTTTCTATATTTATTTCTTATTTTGCCATGCCATGTTAGGTACCAGACCCAGGTCTCCTGTACATGCACTTTACCACTGAGCCACATCCCTGGCCCCTCATGATTTTTATTTTTCTAAATATACAGTGAGTGCAAGAACTCTATGTTTTACTCTATTACTATATAGAGATTTTAATGAAATTATTGCTTTATATTTTTGTTGTATTGATAATTCTGCATAAAAAGCACATGATTATAAATTCTACTTAGGAAACGATTGATTGAGAGCATGGCCTCAAAATGTGGGAAAATGGACACTTGGTATGATAGATAAGATACTCTGGCATGTGTTTTCTTTGTCTAAATCCTACTGATGAGATAAGTTTTCATATAATCCTGGAACCATATGGCATTTGACCGATGGACTTTCTGAGGTTTTTAATCCTGAAGTCCTTTATACTGTGCTTGGTCACTAGGAACAGAAACTTTAGAAAATGGTTTAGATAACTTAGAATTAATTTTACCCCAAAGAGGTGGGAAGTAAAGCCAGAGGTATATAATGAGCTGAGGCTAGTATAGTATAGCTCAAAGATACTGACAGACCCAACTTCTTAGATTGACCTGTTTTCTACTGTGCTGGATATATTTCTTTCTGATGGTGTTAAGAGTGGTTGCCACAGCTCCTGCCATTGTTATGCATTCCAGATAGATGTAAGAGAGAAGGGAAAAGATAAATGACTCAACTTGTCCATTTTATTTTAATAATATAATTTTATACAAGCATTATCCAGGGACTTCTACTTGATATTATTGGCCAAAACTGCTCCTGGTAAGTTTAGGAAAATAAATATTTTTCACTGGACACTTTTCCATACTTAAAAAATAGTTTTGTTAATATGAATGAAGGAGAACTCCAAAAGATCAGGGAAAATCACATTATATCTATCCAGCCCTCCACGTACAGACTTTTCCAAAGGGATTTCAAAAAACTTTTCCAACTAATGGTGAAGAAGATGGATTGTAGATGAGTGAGAATGTGGGTGGATAGACTACTTAAGCTACTAGCTCAGAAGTCTAAGGGAGAAACAGTTATTAACTAGGGGGAATGGCAGCTATAGCTAAGAAGTAGTAGAAGAGTTCAGATGATGAGGTGTTGGAATGAAGAATTTGGTGACAGTCATAAAGCTAATAATATTCTCTGTCGGGGAATGCTGCCGGGTCCCCGACAGTGCCGGGAAGCGAGTTGCCGTCTACCTCCAAAGCCGGCGGGGAATGAATGAAAACTCAGAAATCCAATGTAGTTTTAAAATGCTTTACTTATCACAGGTTCAGGCACACAAATCAGCAATAGAAAAAACCCTGTGCTTAGGATTCCCGGCTAGAACCCCAGCCACGAGTAGGCCAAGATGATGGCCACCACGTGTTAAGGCCCCCAGAAAAGAAAACAAAGTCAAGACTCCCAAGAAGAGTGCAAGCCCCAAAAGAGAGCACAAAAAGAGAGCCCAGAGAGAGAGAGAGAGAGAGAGAGAGAGAGAGAGAGAGAGGGAGGAGAGAGAGAGAGAGAGAGAGAGAGAGAGAGAGAGAGAGAGAGAGAGAGAGAGAGAGAGAGAGAGAGAAGCAGGCTGGTTTTATACCCCTGCAACTCAGACCTCCCACTATTATGGGCAGCAGGAAGGGTCAAATGCCCTTAGGTAATTTCTCCTAGCTAATGTTTTGAGCCAAGATCTGCCTGGAAATGCCTTTATAGGGTAGAGAAGGGGGTTTCTGAGATGGCATGTCTCTGTACCAAAGACTAATACTAATGCCAGTTAAATATTTCTCCAAGTCTTCACAAGAGTCTCGTCTACTTCACGGTAGTTTCGTATTTTAGTTGTCTTTGAGTTATCAGGGGAGCCATGCTTGCTTGCTTGGAGGCAAACAACATTTCTCTCTGGTCTAATTACTTAGAGATCCAATGTGGCCAGGCAAATATGCTGGTAAGATCTAGCTAGTCCCACGATGATTGAGGTAGCATGAGAGAATATTTATACCAGCCAGTATAGAATACATGGTCAGATAAACTGCCACATTTAGACTACCCCCTTTATCTACGAAGTGACCTGCAGGAGGCAATCTAGGGCAGATGCAGAGGCTCTTAGAGGAGTCCTGCAACAATTCTCAACTTTGTTTCACTGTTAGATTTTCATTAGTTAAAATTTTCTAAACCTCTTTCAACATTAGAGAAAATCAACATCTACGTATTCAGTAAAAGTAGTCTCCTACTACTTTTATATGTCCAAGTCAGCCTCAAATTTTAGGTGTCAATAAAACACAGAGTTATCTGGCTTCTAAGAATAGGACATAAAAGAGCTTCAGATATTGTGAAAATTAAACTGGAAATATCATGAAAGCAAATCTTTCTTTTTAGAGAAAGAAAACTACAGACCAATATCCCTGATGAACACGGATGCTAAGATCTTCAACAAAATATTAGTAAACAGAATCCAAAGACTCATCAAGAAGATTATACATCATGACCAAGTAGGATTCTTCCTGGGAATGCAAGGATGGTTCAACATTCACAAGTCAATCAACATAATACATCCATATCAATAAAGGAAAAAATAAAAACCATATGTTCCTATCAATAGACGCAGAGAAAGCATTTGATAAGATCCAGTACCCGTTCATGATTAAAACCCTCCCGGAAAATGGGAATTGAAGGGACTTTCCTCAAGATAGTTACAACGATCTACCAAAAGCCCACAGCAAGCATCATTCTAAATGGCGAAAAATTGAAAGCCTTCCCCTCGAGATCAGGGGACAAGACAAGGTTGCCCACTCTCACCTCTTTTTATTCAATATAGTACTGGAAGTACTTGCAATCAGAGAAGAAAAGAACATCAAGAGCATCCAGATAGGCAAGGAAGAAATCAAGCTATCATTATTTGCAGATGACATGATATTATACCTAGAGAACCCTAAACTCTCTACCCAAAAAACTCCTAGAAACAATAGACGCATATAGTAGAGTGGCAGGATACAAAATCAACACCCAAAAGTCAGTGGCTTTCCTATATACAAATAACAAAAAGAGAAGAAAGGTATATTAAGGAAACAATTCCATTCACAATTGTGCAACAGAAAATCAAATACCTAGGCATCAACTTACCCAAGTGTGTAAAGGACCTGTACAAAGAAAACTACAATACACTGCTCCAAGAGATAAAAGAGGACACAAGGAAATGGAAACATATTCCCTGCTCATGGATGGGGAGAATCAGCATTGTCAAAATGGTAATACTCCCTAGAGCTCTGTACAGATTCAATGCAGTCCCTATAAGGATACCCATGACATTCTTCAAAGAAATTGACCAAACGCTCCTGAAATTTGTATGGAACAATAAACCCTCAAGGATAGCTAAAGCAATCCTCTGGAAAAAGAAGATGTGAGGCATCACCTTTCCCAACTTCAAACTGTACTATAAGGCAGTAGTAATTAAAACGGCATGGTATTGGAATAAAAATAGACCTGTGGACCTATGGAATAGAATTGAGTATCCTGATACCCAACCTCAAACACATGACCATTTAATCTTTGATGAAGGTGCAAAGAGTCTAAAATGGAGTAAGGAAAGCCTCTTCAACAAGTGGTATTGGGAAAACTGGGCAGCGACATGTAAAAAAATGAATTTGGACCTGTGCCTAACACCATGCACAAAAATCAGTTCAAAATGGAATAAAGATCTCAATTATCAGATTTGAATCCATAAAGTACATTGAAGAAAATATAGGAAAAACCCTCCATGAAATTGAAAATTGAAGCTAAAGGCATCTTCAAAGGTGAAACATCACTAACAAAGCAACTAGAAGAAAAGATAAGCATATGGGACTACTGTCTTCCCGTTGTTCATTGATTTGCTCGAGCAGGCACCAGTAACATCTCCATATATCCATCCTGTCGCAAGCAAGTGTAGCTCAAGGGCATCTGCTTGCTCCTGGGACAGGAAGAGCCTCAAACCATTCTTCAGGTCATGGAATTGAGGCTCATAATTGTTACTGGTTTTTGGCATAACAAATAAAACACGGGTAGCTTGCCAGGCTCTGCCGTGTAGGTGGTATACTATCAGTAGAAAGCTCTCATCTCGAAGCATTTACTGATGCATGAAACTAAAAAAGCTTCTGCACCTCAAAAGAAACAGTAACTAAGATACAAAGACAGGCCACAGAATGGGAAAGAATATTCACCCAATACCCATCTGATAAGGGGTTAATATCCAGGATATATCAGGCACTGGTAGAACTTTTACAAGAAATAAACAAACAACTCCATCAAAAAATGGGGAGAAGAAATGAACAGAAACTTCAGCAAGCAAGAAATTCGAATGGCCAAAAAACATATGAAAAAATGCTTATCATCACTAATCATCAGAGAGATGCAAATCAAAACAACAATGAGATACCACTTTACACCACAGAGACTGGCACATATTCAAAAGAGCAAGAACAACAAGTGCTGGCGTGGATGTGGGGAAATGGGGACACTCATCCATTGTTGGTGGGAATGTCGGCTGCTACAGCCTTTCTAGAAAACAATATGGACATTCCTCCAAAGACTAGAAACTGAACTCCCATTTGACCCAGCCATCCCACTCCTGGGAATCTACTCTGGGAAACCAAAAAATACGCAGCGGAAACACCATCCCTACTTTTATGTTCATAGCAGCAATATTCACAATAGCCAGAATCTGGAAGCAACCAGAGTGCCCGAAAATCGATGACTGGATAAAGAAGCTTTGGTACATCTACACAACGGAATACTATGCAGCTGTCAGGAAAAATGAAGTTATAAAATTTGCCTATAAATGGATGGACATGGATAAAATTATTTTGAGCGAAATTAGCCAGAAGGAGAGAGACAGATACAGAATGACAGCATTTATTTGCATAACATAAATATATATGTAAATATTATGATACCAATATCCAAGGTCAAGTGAAACATATATCAGGAGGTCTTGTCAAAGGTGGAAATTATCACAAACGTGTGGGAGTCAGAGGCTAGGTAAGACAGAAAATGGAACAGTGTGCTAACAATTGTCGAGGGTACTAATGCCAACCTAGAACTGAGCATTAAATAGAGGCAAAAGGATACACATGACAACCCTTTAATGTATGTTCTATAATCCATAGTCTGGAGGGGAAGGAAAAGAGAAAGAGAGAGAAAGGGAAAGAAATAAAGAACCTGCCCTGGGGGGAGGGCTGGGGGAGGGAGGAGGGAACCAGGGACGTTGGTGGTGGGAGATGGGTACTTGTGGTGGGATGGGTGCTGGAACACTGTATGACCAAAACCCAAATATGAACTTTTTAATTGTATATATTTGTAATTATAAAAATAAAAAAATAAAATAAATCTTTCTTTTTAGGAAATTGTAATTAAAATATCAACTAGTATTTGAAAACAAACTTTTTAAAATTTATTTTTATTTTTAATATTTTTTATTAAAACACTGGTTTACAAAGTACAAAGTTTTTCATAATAACAGTTGTTAGAAAAATTCATCATTTAACACTAATCCCACCACCAGTGTGTTCCCACCACCAAAGATACTCATTTTCCCCTCTATCCCCATCCCCATGCCTACTCCCTCAGCTGGCACTAATTATATTGACCATTACAGCCCATATATGGCAATGGTATTGATAAAGTCATGACTTTTTCCTAGTTTGTTATTGGTGAATCTGGCCAATTTCTGTTATTGCACTGTTTTTCTGAGTTTCTAGAATGTGGTTGATTTCTACTAGTTTGATGTCTTGCATGGCCGCTTAGCAGCTATGTGCCACAGGGAGAGCCAGTAGCAGCTCTGCCCCATGTGTCTGTGTCTCTGGATCATGGCTGACAGCCTGAATGCAGTTCGTTGGCAGGTTCACTGGGCCTTCTGGATGGGACAGAGGTGGGGAAAAGGAACCCCAGCTCTGTCTCCACAGAAGCCTGGTGACTTTAACTGCTGAGACCTGCATACCTGGGCTTGAAATCGGCTTCTCTCTTGGGTGGGGCTCTGACGAGCTGTGGAGTATGGAACTTGAAAATGGTTGAGATTATGGTGCATGAGGTGCCCCTGACTTCTTCCAAGGCTCTATCGAGGTGATGGGCCAGGACCAGAACCATTCTCCCCTCCTGGATGCCTCATGATTAGCTGAGCAAGGGTAGCAGCTTTGTCCCATGTGTCTGTGTCTCTGGATCATAGCAGACAGCCAGAAAGCAGTTTGTGGGCAGGTCCATAGAGCCTTCTTAAGGGACAGAGGTGGGGGAAAGGGACCCCAGCTCCATCTCCATGGAAGCCTGGTGACTTTATCCACCAAGATCTGCACACCTGGGCTTGAAATCTGGTTCTCTCTTGGGTGGGGCTCTTATGAATTCTGGTGTTTGGACACTGAAAATGGCTGGGCTTGAAATTGGCTTCTCTCTTGGGTAGAGCTCTGATGAGCTGTGGAGTCTGGATGTTGAAAATGACTGCGATTATGGTGAAAAAGTGCTAATAATTACCAAAAGTGATAATACCAGCAAAGAACTGAGCATTGAATATGTGCAAAAAGATACTCTAAATATATGTATTGCTATTCACAGTGTGTAAGAGAAGGAAGAGAGAAAGAGAGAGAAAGAAAGAAAGAGAGAAAAGAGATAAAGAACCTGCCACAGAGGCAGGCTAGGTAGGGGGAGGGAATTGGGGACATTGGTGATGGAAAATGGGCACTGGTGGAGGGATGGGTGCTGGAACACTCCAAGACCAAAACCCAAACATGAACATCTTTGTAATTGTATATCTCATGGTGGTATAATCAATTGTCTCACTTGTCTTTCCGTTCATCGATTTGCTTAAGCGGCCACCAGTAACATTTCCATACATCCTGTCACATGCTAGTGTAGCCCAAGGGCATCTACTTAATGAAGAGCCTCACACAATTCCTTCAGGTCATGGGAATGAGGTCTATAATTGTTACTGGTTTTTCTCATATCAAATAAGACACATGGGGAGACCCACAGCTGTGCAGCTTGGCCTCATGTGGAGCAACCCATGGAGTTCTGGTGTATGGTAACTACAAGCTCCTAGCCACCACAGCCAACAGCCAGGAGAAGCGCTCCAGACCCTCAGCTGTGCAGCTCGGCCTCATGTGGAGTGGCCCATGGAGTTCCGGAGGATGGTAAAATGCTCGGCCAGCCCCTGGCAGTGTCCTACATAGCTCCTAGGGCTCGCTCAGCATGCAGGGGGCCACGCTGGCCAGGCTTGGAGTGGGGATTTGGGCTCCTCCACCCATTTCTCATACTCCATGTTGGTAGGTGTGGCTACAAGCTCCCAGCCACCACAGCCAACAGCCGGAAGAGAGACTCTCCAGACCCACAGCTGTGCTGGCGCGAGAGACAATCTTAGACAATAATGTAGTTTAGAACCAGGTCCTTCCCAGGATATTTCACATTTATTTACTGTAATCATCATTCTAGTTGCAACAAACTGGAGAGGTTATGGGGAATGGGGAATTATGATGTCACACTAGAAGTCACTATTGAATATGCACATAGAGACATCATAAACCATTAATATCTGTAGAGCAAGCCACAAAGTGTAAGAGAAGAGAGAGAGAGAGAAATATAGGGACAGAGACAGAGAGAGATAAAAAGAGAAAGAAAATGTGCCTGCAATAGGGGCAGTCTGGGGTTGGGTAGGGGAGTGTTTGGGATGTGGGTGGTGGGAATGGGGCACTGGTGGAGGGATAGGTGGCTAGAACACTATATGACAGAGACCCAATTATGAACATCCTTGTAATTGTATATCTCACATGGTATTATAAAAATTACAAAAAAAGACACGGGTATCTTGCCAGGCTCTGCTGTGTGGTGGGATATTCTTGTAGTAGCCTCTCATCTCGTGCATTTATTGATGAATCCTGAGACGTGGGAAATATCAGCTGAGTCGGGGAAATGTCAGCAGAGATGGGCAAATATCAGCTCTTCTGCTGGGTGGAGCTCTGACGATCTGTGGAGTCCGGATGTGGAAAATGGTGGCCCTGGAAAATGGTGGCCCTCATGGTGTGGGGGGTTCCTCTGGCTTCTTGCGAGGCTCTGCTGGATGGCTGGCCA
This sequence comes from Cryptotis parvus, assembly GCA_021461705.1. NCBI lineage: Eukaryota > Metazoa > Chordata > Mammalia > Eulipotyphla > Soricidae > Cryptotis > Cryptotis parvus. Next base: position 110,817 of record JAJIBD010038335.1, read on the forward strand.
GGGCTAGAACCCGCCTTCCCTCCTGGGCGCCTCACCATCAGCTGGGCACAGGGGAGGCCGGTAGCAGCTCTGCCCTGTGTATTTGTATTATGGTGGTATAATTAAATATAAAAAATAATAAAAATACATCAAAAAGTATTATACAGGAAGTGTCAAGTAATAAGACAGTTATTATTTAGACCAGTTTACTAACTTTAGAGTCTGCACCAAGAGTAACACTAGTGCCATAATGTCCTTTTGATTGTATTGAGAAAAGTTTGACTTTCAAGGTATGAGCGACCTGGGTGCCCTTTCTGGGAGTGACTGTTTCTGAGCTGTCTCCCCGAAGAGCAGCTGAATGTTGGTGGGAGGTCTCACATTTTCCTTTGCCCAGAAGACTAAGGAGGTAAATATTAACGTACTTGGAAATTGTTCTAAGAACTGAATATTCCATCATGAAGGAATATTTCAGAAAGATAAAAAATTTACTACTAGGATGTAGAGTATTCACTGCATTTGGAAATATTGAAAGATATGTTTTAAAAAGGTAGAAAAGGAATTAAATTTAAACTGAAAGTGCTACACATTATGATTGAAATGGGTATGAAAAACTAAACTTCAGAAAAATAGAGTATTTGAAAGGCTTTAAAGATCAAGGATAGGAGGCAAGTCAGATTGAATTTATGATGTCTACATTCCCTTGAACTTTTGGACTTTGCTACATGTAGTTATAAGTCATTGTAGGAAAATTTGAATACATTTTACTCAGATTATTATGCATTCTTATCTATTTTTCAAACATATCTCTGGAGTCCGTTCATTTGTTAATAATGCAATTTGATTTTATTTCTTAAAATTTTTATTACTGAGGCTATATTGTTTTAGAATGTTTATAATTTTTTACAACCCTACCAGTGGTAGGATTGTAAATATTCTATATAATTCTTTGAACCCCTTTCAAACCACTCCCTCCTACCTTCATTTTCAGCCTCAGTTTTGTTGTCAGAATCTAAGGACTTATTTTTACTGAATACAATCTCTTCTTTGGTTTTATTTCTTACCACATTTGACTGTGATCATACAGTATTTGTCTTTCTTCTTTGAACTTAGTATAGCATGACATCCTCCAATTCTATCCATGTGGTAGCAAAAGACAAGATTTTATCATTTCTTTTGGCTGAGTAATATTCGTGTATATATATATATATACATATATATGTATCATCATTGCATACTCATCCCTTTATCACTCATCTGTCATTTAGCATTTAGATTGCTTCCAGATCCAGGCTATTGTAAACAGCATTGCAATGGATAGGAATGTATGCATCTTTTTGCATTAGTGTTTCTGTGTTTTGGGGACAGATAGCAAGAGGAGGAATTGTTGATCATATGACAATTCTATTTTTATTTTGTTGAAAAACTTCCAAACTGTATTCCAGAAGCTGAACCAGTTGACAGTCCTATGAATAGTGAAGGAGCGTTTATCTGTCTCAGCAGCCCCATCAGCACTTGCTCTTTCTTTGTTTTTGTTATATGCTGTTCTCAGTGGTGTGAGATAATTTATCTCACTGTCATTTGTTGTTGTGGTGGTGGGTGGTGGTATTTGGACTGTACCTGGTGGTACTAAGATTTTACTCCTTTACTCCTGTGCTCATGGATCACTCATGGCAGTGCCGTGGATGAAACTTGGGTCAGCCACATGCAAGGCAATTGATTTACCCCTTCAAACTGTCTCTCTGGTCCCTATCACTGTCATTTTGATTTGCAGCTCCCTAATCATTGGTGTTGCTGAGCAACTTTTCTTGCGTTGGTTGCCTGTTTGTGTGTCTTTGAAGAAGTGCCTGTTTGTTCTTCCCTATCCATTTTTGGATAGGATTCATTTCACAGTGACTTTTGACCCATTAGTCACTTATTACTAGTGAAATAGTTAATATCAAATAGTTGTCACTTTTTTTATATGAATTCTGGATGCTTTTGCAGTTTGTCTTCGTTTCTTTGTTCTGGATTCTCATTGGTCACAGGGAAGTGGGCATGGCTGAGGATATTGTGTGAGGGGTGGGTTTTAGAGGAGGATGGGGGCTCAGTCACAGAGGTGCTGTCTGTGGCTCAGTGGGAGAATAAGCAGGCAATGGGAGGCCCTTGCTAATTGGCAATACTTTGGGAGGACCACAGGGTGATTTTCTGATCACGGGGTGCTGCTTGCTTGCTTCGCCAACGGACCTGTTCTGTTTGTCCACCGGGCAAGTAGCTTAACCACTATACTATCTTTTAGTCTTATGAATTCTTGCCTTTTGTTCCAGTGTTGTAAGTCTAGTAAGCATGGCAGTGTTGGATTGGGAGGCTAGAAGTTTGACACACCTCCTCTTTTCCCCAGGATAAAGTTCTGTACCAGCCTCCGAAACAGAAATAAATTGATGCTGTTCATAAGTTTCCTAGTCTGTTTTTTTTTATTTGTTTATTTTTGGTTATAGTGAATGGATGGGTCTTCAAGACAAAACTTATCTGCTGCATTCAATTTTTCTTCCCAGAAATAATTTCAAAGAAGATGGGTTTAATTTGATGAATGGATGTACAAAGCATAAACATCATGCACCAATATTTAAGTAGTTTTCCAGATCCTATTTTAAAATTTGAAAGTCAGATCTCAAATATAGATGTCTTGGGTGATATTCTAGGTAAAAAATTTTCTGTCAACAAGAGCAGCTACAATGTTTTATTTCAAAAATCATTTGTGTTTCAGATTATTGATGCTATCACTATCACTATCACTATCACTATCACTATCACTATCACTATCACTATCACTATCACTATCACTATCTTCCCGTTCATCATCGATTTGCTTGAGTGGGCACCAGTAATATCTCCATATGTCCTGTCTCATGCTAGTAGAGCCCAAGGGCATCTACTTGCTCCAGGACACCATATAATTAATGTAATTCTGTGACCCAGAGGCTAGGGTAAAATGTAGCTTTGAGTTAGCCCAACATGAATCCACTACCAACCAAACTATAAATCAGTATATGTACACTATTAAATTAATAATTTATCATTATTCTTTAAGGATGAGGAAGATTCCTTTAAAACTATTTATTTATTTATTTTTTTTGCGTCACCATGAGATAGACCATTACAAAGCTGTACATGATTGGGTTCCAGTCATACAGTGTTTCAACACCCATTCTTCCACCAGTGCACATTTCCCAACACCACTGTCTCTAATTTCCCTCAAACCCCCCCATCTCCCATCCCCAATTTGCCTCTATGGCAGGCATCTTTTCATCTTCCTCCTCCTCTTCTTCATCCTCCTCTTCATCCTCCTCCTCCTCCTCCTTCTTCTTCCTATTCATCTTCCTCTTTTTCTTCCACCTCTTCCTATTCCCATTTTCCTCCTCCTCCTCCTCCTCCTCCTCTCTCCTTTTGCATATTGTGGTTTGCAGTACAGACACCGGCGTTATCATGTATATTCCTTTACCTACTTTGAATACTCGATTATAGTGTAGTGTTACTTTTTCCAACTATTGTTGTCAAACTTTTACCTTCTCTATTTTACCTATCTTCTACCTTCCTCACAATTGTAGTAGATTTCAATCATTGACAAGTTCTAGTCAAGGAACTTCTTGATGGTCATTCTTAATGGTCATTTACACCACCTTACTTGAAACTGAGAGTTTTTGACTTCTGTATGGTCAAATACCTACCTGCTTGAATATTGTTTTAGTTCATTTGATCTACTTGAAACTTCAAAGAATAAAGTATTACATGCAAAGAATATAGTTGTTTACGTGTTTTAAATGAATTCTTATATGTGTGATATTATTGACACTTTTAAAATCTGTTTAAAAGAAAAACAAACAAAAAATTTGCTGTTTGTTTTGGGTCACAACCAGGTGTGCTCAGGGGCTATTCTTGATTCTGTGTTCAGGAGTGACAGTTGGAGGTGTTCAGAGAGCCATTTGTGGTGGCTGTGATTCAAACTGGGCTTGCTTGCATGCAATACAAGTATCTTGCCTTCTTAATATCTCTTTAGCTCTAAGTTTTGTTTTTATCTGCTCATCATGCTATTTCTCATTCTTATGAAGAATTGATTTCATGTGGATTTCAGTTGGGGATGAGTTCCTCACAGATAGTTAGGACACATTGATCTGCCTCTTTTTGAGTTCTAGAATATTTTGACCTCACGATGAACTCAGGAATGGATATGCAAACAATATTGACAATCGGAGTCCTTCCAGACCCCTTTTAGAGTTTTATGAAATTTATTTATTATTGTTAGCTTTCAGTTGAAACTGTTGATGACTATTTTAAGAGTGGAATTGGTACAGAAGAAATAAAAATAAATGGAAAGACTTTTTGTTTGTTTGTTTGTTCTTGAGTCACACGTGGTGGTTCTCATGAGTTACTCCTGGCTATGTTTGGGACCAGTCTGGGTGGGATCATGCAGTGATCATGGGAGATTTAACCTGGGGCTCCTGCATGCAACTCCAGATGTCTTCTTATTACATGAACCAATAAGTTCTCTTTTGGTGCTAAGGTGAGTTGGAGTTAGTCTCTAGTAACTGTAACCTGCAGAATTCTGAATTATTTAGTGTTTAAGCAACATAGAAATCTCAAACATTTTTGTGCACCTATGATAGTTGAACAAAATAATGCAAATAATGCATGTTGATTCTCCACTGGGGGGGGGGGAAAAGAACAAGCCAGGACATTGAACTGCCTTGAACAAATCTGGAGGACACAGGCACACAGTTATCAATGGCACCTATGCAGTTGTACAGCAGTACAGCTATAAATGACCAAAGGGTGTGAACTGTTCCCCGCAATTGTCTTCCATGCACTCGAGGATTTTGATCTGTCCCATAAATTGTGTGTGAGTCACTGTGCCAGAAGATACAGGAAGAGCAGGAGAGGAGCTCTTGCCCTAAGAAGAAGTGGAGGAGCACCAGCACAGTGCTGAGGGGCCCCTCTGCCTCTCTCCAGGTCTCACTTCTTGATGTTCACTCCCTGCTGTGTGAGCTTGGAAAAAATGCTTCAAGGTTTGGCTGTTCACTGAAACAGAAGCGAGGGTACAAATGAAGCAAAATAAGATGAAACCTGTGAAGTACATAGAACAGAACTGAGCACTTGGTAATATGGTCAATGGCAGCTATTTTATGATTTTGAAAAATGGAGTCAATTGAGGGCCATTTTGTTTCACAGTGACCCAGTGCCCTGAGAATGTTGGCTAGCATAGAATTAGGTAGGGAACTTTAGGGACCTGAATTTCACAATTCACATCCTTAGAAGTCAGGTTCTCTTTCAATTATGAGATTCTAGTTTTGCTCCATGCTCTGAAACCCTGCATGCCTCTGTATTCTTGCCTTACTTCAATGGAATCCTTTTTTTCTGACAAATGATCTTGGAGGAGTTAGAGCCTGGGCGTTGATAGAAGGACAGATTTCTTAGAAACTTCTCCAAAGATACTACTGCTCACAACTAGACACACTCATCTGTTCAGTTAAAGAATTAAGGAAACTTCAGGGCAGTTAAAGAAACTTCAGTTAAGGAGTCAAGACTTAAATAGACCAATAACTAAAAGATATTTGGGCTGGAAAGAAGGCAAGGATAGTGCTCTCTCTCTCTTTTTTTCTTTTAAAATGATTTTTATTTTTTAAAAAATTTTTTATTTTTACAATTACAAAGATATACAATTTAAAAGTTCATAGTTGAGTTTTGGTCATACAGTGTTCCAGCACCCGTCCCTCCACCAGTGCCCATCTCCCACCACCAACGTCCCCGGTTCCCTCCCCCTCCCCCAGCCCTCCTCCATGGCAGGTTCTTTATTTCTTTCCCTTTCTCTCTCTTTCTCTTTTCCTTCCTCTCCAGACTATGGATTACAGAACATACATTAAAGGGTTGTCATGTGTATCCTTTTGCCTCTATTTAATGCTCAGTTCTAGGTTGGCATTAGTTCTCTCGACAATTGTTAGCACACTGTTCCATTTTCTGTCTTACCTAGCCTCTGACTCCCACACGTTTGTGATAATTTCCACCTTTGACAAGACCTCCTGATATATGTTTCACTTGACCTTGGATATTGGTATCATAATATGTACATATATATTTATGCCATGCAAATAAATGCTGTCATTCTGTATCTGTCTCTCTCCTTCTGGCTAATTTCGCTCAACATAATCTTCTCCATGTCCATCCATTTATAGGCAAATTTTATAACTTCATTTTTCCTAACAGCTGCATAGTATTTCGTTGTGAAGATGTACCAAAGCTTCTTTATCCAGTCATCGATTTTGGGGCACTCTGGTTGTTTCCAGATTCTGGCTATTGTGAATAATGCTGCTATGAACATAAAAGTAGGGATGGTGTTTCCACTGCGTATTTTTGGTTTCCCAGAATAGATTCCCAGGAGTGGTATGGCTGGGTCAAATGGGAGTTCAATTTCTAGTCTTTGGAGGAATGTCCATATTGTTTTCCAAAAAGGCTGTACCAGCCGGCATTCCCACCAACAATGGATGAGTGTCCCTGTTTCCCCACATCCACGCCAGCACTTGTTGTTCTTGCTCTTTTGAATATGTGCCAGTCTCTGTGGTGTAAAGTGGTATCTCATTGTTGTTTTGATTTGTAGTGCTCTCTTCTTGTGTGCAGCCGACTAATTCTATCCCCAGCAGAGCATATAGCAGCCTGACCACTGCCAAGAGTCATCCTTAGCACAGAGGTCCGAATAGCCTCTGATCTGCCTGGTGTGTGCACTCCCCCCCACACCCCCAAAATAAAATAAAAATCAATTATATTAAAACTGCAGAATTAATCAGAAATATAAGACCAAGGAAAGTGCCTGCCAGGGTTGAGTGTCTTTGAAAAGGAGAACACAGTGACGGCATGGAACTACACAGGGTGGGGTGGGGGTGGAGAATAGGGTAGGGGTGGGTGCAGAGGGACCCTGAGATCACCCCAGGCAGGGAGACTTAGAAGACTGGAAGGAATAAGTTAATTGTTTTAGGTTTCTTGCAAGCTTGAAGAACCTCAATAGGCACAAGATGTATTTATCATTCAATTTTTAGAATGTATTCACCAAAGGGAGCAGAACTTTTTTTTGTTTAAGGCAGACTAGTCAATAAAAAAGCAGTCAAATTTTTTAAAAATATGACCTTTGCTTTTCTGTGCGGTCTGCAGTATGTCTCTGAACTTAGTCCATGAGCTCGGATTTGGCATTTCCTCCCAGACTGGTCTCCTCTCTGGTGGAAAAAGAAGGAAAGCGTTCTATGAGATCATTTACCCAAAAAGAAATTTCTGTGTGGAAAAGCACACAAGGACAACTTGATAGCTTATTGCTCTTGAATTATTAACAGGTACCTGTGCCTCTAAGCTTCCAGCGCACTGATTATTCCCCTTCAGGGGAGCTCTGGCTTTCAGGAGAGCAATTGTTAACCTGAGCAGGAAGCCTGGAAATGGAAGGAATTGGAATTTGTTCCTTCTGAATGCCACCATTGCTGATATCCTGGCAATTATAAACAAGCCACTGTTAAGGGAGGGTGATTATCTGCCTGTGTGATGCTCATTAATTAGTTTTATTGCTGAGGGGTGAATGATTTATTCTATATGTAATTAGGGGAATTCACTTCACAGTATCCATAGTAGAAATTTAAAGTTAATAACTTCAAATATTTGCATCTTCTTCTGTTTCCCCTTCCAAATACTGGTTAGAGCTAGTATATTTCTTTTTTTCTTTTTTAGCTTCAATGAAAATGGAAGGGCTATTTCTAGTTAGCCTGAATGCTAACAAAAACTACTGTAATCTTACCTGCCTCTTTAGGCCCTGCATCAGATTATGTTCACCTGACTTTGTGGTGAGTGTCTGATTTGTACCATAGATTCATTGAAGGCCCACAATAAGCATGTAGAAAGGTGAGTGTGCTGCAGTTCAGGGCTTCTGTGAGCCAGAACATCCTTAGGACACTGGCAATGCTATGGAAATATGGAGGCAGCTGTGACAATCAACCAGTTGAACAGGATGTATGAGGTGTGTTGACTATGACTTGTACTGATGGATATAACCAAGAGATATAACCAAGACAATGGTCTTGAATATAACCAAGGCAGTAGTCCTGTCCTAAAACAGTTATGTTTGTGCTTCCTACAAAGCCTTAACACACATGTAAGAGAGGAATGGAACAGGGCAAATGTGGACCTAACACCTTTTTTGAGTAGTGTTCTGGTGGTCTAGTGCAGTAACTGTTGTGTAGAAGGCAGTGGTCTAGTGCAGTAATGTGTTGTGTAGAAGGCAGTCACCAGGCTGAAAGCGTTTGTGCGTGAGTGTGAGGGAAGCCAGTGGAAACATACTGTTGTGTAAACACAACAGGATTCCATACACCTTATTCTTTTTTTTTTTGCCTTTTTGGGTCATACCCAGTGATGCTCAGGGGTTACTCCTGGTTCTGCACTCAGGAATTACTCCTGGCACTGCTTGTGGACCATATGGGATGCTGGGGATGGAACCTGGGTCGGCTGCATGCAAGGCAAATGCCCTACCCACTGGACTATTGCTCCGGCCCCCATACATTTTATTCTTATGTAGAAAACAGACTACAAGTGACAAAAATTTTAGGTTGAAGATGTTATTTCCACTTTGTGTAACTGATGTAGACTTTATAGCAAAGGTAGGTTTTTTTTAATTTATTCTTCAGAAAACCCTGTACTATAATGGTACAAAAAATGTGTTCTAGAAAATCACTGGAGGGTAGAATATGAGGGTGAATTAGAATATAGGGGGTACAAACTGCTAACTTCTTCCCTGTTTTCAAGAGACTGGGTGTTCCCCCTTTCAGGATCAACTAGGCGTGAAGCTGACTAACATGGCTGGTCACACCTGGAGAGGCTGATGAAATCTTATGCATTTCAGATAGTATCAGAGGGCAGGTGTTAGCTAGTTTATCTTCCAGAGACCCTTGTATGTCCAAGACTGATAAGAATTAAAGATGCTTTTAAAAATGCTAGAAGATTTGATGTCTTTTCAACCTTTAACTTTTAATCCCCCCTGTGACTTTGAATCTACACTGACTTTTTTTTTTCTTTTTTGGGACACCCGGCAATGCTCAGGGGTTTCTCCTGGCTCTGCACTCAGGAATTACTCCTGGCGGTGCTCGGGGGGACCATATGGGTGCTGGGGATCGAACCCGGGCTGGCATGGGCTGGCCCCGTGCAAGGCAAACAGCCTACCCACTGGGCTATCGCTCAGGCCCTGACTTTTAATCTAAACTATGTCTATTTTTTGGGTTGTTTAATTTAATTTTTATTATTGAATCACAGAGATACACAGTTATAAATTTGTTAATGATTGGGTTTCAGTCATATAATGTTCCTACACCTATATAAGCTCTAATTTTACTATATTGAAGTAGTAATATATGTTTTATTCTAAATACCTATAATTATAAAAATATAGAAAGCATTTTGGCAAATATTTGATCATTAAACATCAAGAGTCCTTTTTCATAAGTACAAAGGGATGCGATATTTTTTAAAAATTGTATTAGGGGATATGAGAATATTGAAATTTACTATTGTATAAATCCTGTCATAATCAGATGAATAATTTTATTTTTTGCATTTTGGGCCACACCCAGCAATGCTCAGGAGTTACTCCTGACCTCTGCACCCAGAAATTACTTCTGGTGGTGCTCAGGGGACTATATGGGATGCCGAGGATTGAGCCCGGGTTGAATGTGTGCAAGGCAAATGGCTTACCTGCTGCACTATCACTCCGATCCCATTTTTTTGATATTCCGATTTATTCGAAATCACAATTTGTAGCAAAGACATTATTAGAAGCTCCAGTTTCTTTCTTGTTCCAATATTACTTGTTTATTTATTTTATTTTTTTTTACTTGTTTATTTTTAAAGAGACATTGTAGTGTAATAAATTAAAGAAATTGTATCACTGTATCACTGTCTTCCCTTCATCATCAATTTGCTCAGTGGGTACCAGTAACATCTCCATATGTCCTGTCTTATGCTAGTAGAGCCCAAGGGCATCTGCTTGCTCCAGGAACATAAAGAGCCTCAAACCATTACATCAGATCATGGGAATGAGGTCTATAATTGTTGCTGGTATTTGGCATATCAAATATGACAGGGGCAGCTTGCCAGACTCTGCCTGTGCGGGTGGCATACTCTTGTAGTCACCTCTGATCTCCAGCATTTATTGATGAACTGTTTGGCCACATGTGGCCATGTGAGCGGGCTGGGTGGAGTTCTTTTTTAAATTTTTAATTTTTTTTATTTTTATTTTTTTTTTTTTTTATTTTTTTTAAAGTATTTTATTATACCACCGTGAGATATACAAATAAAAAAGATATACAATTAAAAAGTTCATGTTTGGGTTTTGGTCATACAGTGTTTCAGCACCCGTCCCTCCACCAGTGCCCATCTCCCACCACCAACATCCCGGTTCCCTCCCCCTTCCCCAGCCCTGCTCCATGGCAGGTTCTTTATTTCTTTCCCTTTCTCTCTCTTTCTCTTTTCCTTCCCTTCCAGACTATGGATTACAGAACATACATTAAAAGGTTGTTATGTGTATCCTTTTGCCTCTATTTAATGCTCAGTTCTAGGTTGGCATTAGTACCCTCGACTATTATTAGCACCCTGTTCCATTTTCTGTCTTACCTAAACTCTGACTCCCCAAAACAACAATGAGATACCACTTTACACCACAGAGACTGGCACATATTCAAAAGAGCAAGAACAACAAGTGCTGGCGTGGATGTGGGGAAAAGGGGACACTCATCCATTGTTGGTGGGAATGCCGGCTGGTACAGCCTTTCTGGAAAACAATATGGACTTTCCTCCAAAGACTAGAAATTGAACTCCCATTTGACCCAGCCATACCACTCCTGGGGAATCTACTCTGGGAAACCAAAAATACGCGGCGGAAACACCATCCCTACTTTTTATGTTCATAGCAGCATTATTCACAATAGCCAGAATCTGGAAGCAACCAGAGTGCCCGAAAATCGATGACTGGATAAAGAAGCTTTGGTACATCTACACAATGGAATACTATGCAGCTGTTAGGAAAAATGAAGTTATAAAATTTGCCATATATGTGAGTCTCTCAAGTAACTGGATGTGAGGGGCAATCTGGCTGCGACATCTGTCACCCCATTGATCGCCAGGGTTGATTTGGCTGATCTGGCTGGCTAGGCAGGTGTCTCCTTCCTCCCTCACCACTCCATGTGTGTCCCTCCCGAAGATGCCCATTAAGTGGAAGAGGATAGCCTTCCCTGAATAGCGACGGACTGGTCTTTGGTCGAGGGTATATGAGTAGCTGCGCTCCCGTGCTAGAACTTCCAAACAAGCTCTCAAGAAATTGTAGCCACATTAAATAAGCTACAAATTTACTCATTTTAAAAATAATAAAATAATAAAAAATAATAAAATAAAAAAATAATAAAATAGGGAGAGATAAAATAGGGCAAGATACTTGCCTTGCATGCAGCTGAACTGATTCAACACCTAAAAACCCATATGGTCCTCCAAACCCTTCACCGGTGTCCCTGGGTACAGAGCCTGGAGTAAACCTGAGCATTGCTGGGTGTAGTTTAACTCTCCCCACCCAAAGACACATACAGATATTGTCTTAACAGATCTATATTTAGGCAGCCAAAGTTCTGAGACAACTTGGGCCCAATTTTTTTAATATGCTAAGTTGTTGTGCGAAAATGGAGGCCCCTCATGGAGTGGGGGTCGTCTGGCTTGTTGCAGAGCTCTGCTGGGCTGGCGGGCCAGGGCTAGAACCCACCATCTCTCCTGGGCTCCTTGTGAACAACTGGGCACAGGGAGAGCAAGTAGAAGCTCTCGTCTGAACTTAGATCATAAGTTCACTCCATGAGGGCCTCCATTTTCCACATCCGGACTTCTCTCTCGTCAGAACTCCACCCAGCAGACCTGCCTATCACAGTCCGGCTCATCGAAATCCACCCTGCTGCAGTCTTTTTTTAATCCGGCCCAGGTATGCTCACCCAGAGTCAGACATGGGGCAGAGCTGCTACTTGCTCTCTCCCTGTGCCCAGCTGTTCACAAGGAGCCCAGGAGAGATGGCGGGTTCTAGCCCTGGCCCGCCAGCCCAGCAGAGCCCTTGCAACAAGCCAGGCGACCCCCGACTCCATGAGTGCCTCCATTTTCTACATCCGGACTTCTCTCGTCAGAACTCCACCCAGCAGACCTGCCTATCACAGTCCAGTTCATCATTAAATGCTGGACTTAGAGATGACTTCAAGAGTATGCTACCTGCACGGCAGAGCCTGGCAAGCTACCCGTGTTGTATTTGATATGCCAAATACCAGTAACAATTACAGACTTCATTCCGTAATTGTGGCTGGATTGTGGATTATGGCTCTTTATGTTCCTGGAGCATCAGATGCCCTTGGGCTCTACTAGCATGAGACAGGACATATGGAGATGTTACTGGGGCCCGCTCGAGCAAATCGATGAAAAGCGGGAAGACAGTGACAGACAGTGATACAGGTTGTGTACAAGGAACCCCTGAATAAAAAATCAAAAAGTAAAGTAAAGCAACTTTACTTCTAAAACAATAGGTAGGGCCAATTCATCATTCTACTTGGAAAGGATTATTCAGGGAGAGTGGGAACCTTAGCTTGGGCCTCATTATTTGCCAAAGGCAAAAAGTAAAAGCCCCCAGTGGGAGCATGCGTGGATCCTGGTGGAATAATGTTGCTTTGGCGGCAGAGTTAGGTGGCGCTCTCGAGAAGAACCGCTAGAAACTTGTGAGCAGATAGAAGCCAAGAAGAGTCCTTAGTGGTTGGGGAATGAGCCCCTTAGCAATTGGGCAAGGTATCTAAATCTGCAGGGACTTGAAGTATCTTAAAGGAGAGTGATTCAGGCTTCTGCTGCCAATCCCAAACTATGCTAAATCTCAACATTTTTGAATTCCATCCCTCTCCACTAAAAAAAACGCATAAAGAAAACTTGGAGTGCCGTACACATCCTCTCTCTCTCTCTCTCTCTCTCTATATATATATATATATATATATGTGTGTGTGTGTATGTATATGTATATATATATATCACTATATATAGATATATAGTGATCTATATCTCTATATAGTGATCTATATCTATATCTATATCTATATCTATATCTATATCTATATCTATATCTATATCTATATCTATATCTATATCTATATCTATATCTATATCTATATCTATATCTATCTATATATATATATCACTTGATCCACTTGACCTCCCGTAGATCATCGATTACTCGGCGGGCACCAGTAACATCTCAATATGTCCTGTCACATGCGAGATATTACTGGAAATTTCAGTACTCTTCAGGTAATAAATTCTTGAGTGTAGGCTCTGTGTCCATGTGTGAGCTCCTAATAGGGGAAAACTGAGGACTTTGAAATTTAGAAAATAGGAAACAAGGGCCAGGAGGAATGGTCCTCAATTGCAAGCTTGCCACAAATGGTGGTGGAGAGAGGGACACCTAGGATAGAGAAGGGATCACTATGCCAAAGACTGTTGGAAATGGTCACTCTGGAAAACTGAGTGCTGAAACTAGGTAAACAACACACATGATAAACTTTCAGCACCTGTATTACAAATCATAATGCCCAAAAAGAAAGAAAGAGTGAAAAGTGCCTGCCATAGAGTTGGGCTGCAGGGAGGGAAATGGGGAGTGAAGACTGGGGATATGGGTGGTGGGAAATATACACTGGTGAAGCATGGGTGACAGAACAGTGTATGACTGAAATCCAATCATGAACAACAATGTAATTGTGCATTTTAGGGTGAGTCAATTTAAAATGTATATATAACACCATGGGAAATAATTAGCATTTACAGAAAAGGATGTTTTGAGTCCTGGAAATGGGTGCAGTTGCAAAGCACCCATTTTGGGAGCACAAGGGCCAGCATTTGATTCTCAGTGATGCCCACATGTACTGAGCACAAAACACAGTCCTGATACTCTTCTTCCGTGGTGCTACAACAGCACATACTTTCTCTGCAGTACTGCAACCAGGTGTGTGCAAGAAATTCAAAGCAAGCCTATGACTCTTTCATTTATTTATTTATTTATTTATTTATTTATTTATTTATTTATTTATTTATGATGAGCATTTTTAAAAATGTTTTTATTATACCACCGTGAGACATACAATTACAAAGGTGTTCATAATTGGGTCTTGGTAATACAGTATTCCAGCACCCATCCCTCCACCACTGCCCCATTTCCACCACCAATGTACCCCCCCCTCCGCCCACCCCCCAGGCTGCCTCAATAGCAGGTACCCCAGTTTCCTCTCTTTCTCTCTCTTTCTCTCTCTCTGCATCTCTCTCCCTCTTCTTTTTACATTGTAAGCCTGTGACTCTTGATAAGCATGTGTGTGAGCACTTCAACAACTCACCCCCACCCCTTGTTGCCCAGGAACCACCCAACTAGAATGTGAACTTTTTATTGCTTTTGATGTACAAGGTTGTTATACCATCACATGACATCACCAAGTGCCCAAGATTCTGCAGAGGTGTGTAAGACACTTCCTGTCCGTGTCTTCCCTCCCTTTTCATTGCTTGGTAACCTCAATTTTCCGTTCAGTACTGACTATGTATTCCCTTGTCCTGTTTCTCTATATATCACAGAGTGAGATCATCTAGTATTTGTCTTTCCCCCTCTGATTTATTTAACTTAATAATGTCCTTCAGTTCATCCAAGTTTCGGTGAATTGAGAGATTTTATCTTCTCTGATAGCCACACTACATTCATTATATAGATGTAATATACAATGAAATATATGTGTATATATATTATAACTTTTTAATTAAGTTATCTGTCAAGGAACATATCGTTGTTTCTATATTACTAGCTATTGCATTAAGTACTGCAGTGCACAGAGGTGTACACATATCTTTTCAAATTATGCTTTTTGTGTCCTTAGGATAGATACCAAGAAGTATAATTAGAATCTCTACTATGTCTTTTAGATGTCTCCATACTATTTCCATAGAAGTTTAATCAGATAACATTCCCATCAACAGTGAAAAGGGACTCCTTACTCATCACATCTCTGCCAATAGTAGTTGTTTCTGGTCTTTCTGATACATGTCATTCTCAGACATGTGAGTAATATCTTATTGTCATTTTGATTTGCATTTCCCTGATGAGGGAAATTTTCATGTGCCTACTGGCTATTTGAATGTTGTTTTTGGGAAGTGTTCTTTATTTCCTGTCTCCATTTTTGATGGATTATTAGTTTTTATTGTTCTTAAGCTTTGCGAGTACTTTATTTATTTTGGATATTAGTCCTTTATCTGATATAGTTGTATGCAAATATTTTCTTCTGTTAAGGTAACTTTTAATTTAGTCCAAGTTTCTTTTCTTTCTTTCTTTCTTTTCTTTCTTTCTTTCTTTCTTTCTTTCTTTCTTTCTTTCTTTCTTTCTTTCTTTCTTTCTTTCTTTCTTTCTTTCTTTCTTTCTTTCTTTCTTTCTTTTCTTTCTTTCTTTCTTTCTTTCTTTCTTTCTTTTCTTTCTTTCTTTCTGTCTGTCTGTCTGTCTGTCTGTCTGTCTGTCTGTCTGTCTTTCTTTTTTTTTTTTTTTTTTTTTGCTTTTTTGGGTCACACCTGGGGCGCTCAGGGGTTACTCCTAGCTCTGCATTCAGGAATTACCCTAGCGGGTGCTTCAGGGGACAATATGGGATACCCGGGATCGAACCCAGGCTGGCACAGGCGGCTGCGTGCAAGAACAAGCCCTACCGGCTTAGCTATTGCTCCGGTCCAAGTTTCTTTTGCTCAGCATAGTATCTAGAAACATGATTTGGAGCTGAATAGATAGGAACGACATTATATTTTATTTATTTTATTTTTTTAAAAGTATTTTATTATACCACCGTGAGATATACAATTACACTGTATCACTGTATCACTGTCTTCCCGTTCATCATCGATTTGCTCGGAGCGGGCACCAGTACAATTAAAAAGTTCATATTTGGGTTTGGGTCATACAGTGATCCAGCACCCATCCCTCCACCAGTGCCCATCTCCCACCACCAACGTCCCGGTTCCCTACCCCCTCCCTCAGCCTGCCTCCATGGCAGGTTCTTTACTTCTTTCCCTTTTTTCTCTCTTTCTCTTTTTCCTTCTCTTCCAGACTATGGATTACAAAACATACATTAAAGGGTTGTCATGTGTATTTTTTTTGCCTGTATTTAATGCTCAGTTCTAGGTTGGTATTAGTACTTTCGACAGTTGTTAGCACACTGTTCCCATTTTCTGTCTTACCTAGCCTCTGACTCCCACACGTTTGTGATAATTTCCACCTTTGAACAAGACCTCCTGATACATGTTTTACTTGACCTTGGATATTGGTATCATAATATGTACATAATATATATATATATACATATATATATTTATGTCATGCAAATAAATGCAGTCATTCTATATCTGTCTCTCTCCTTCTGGCTAATTTCACTCAACATAATCTTCTCCATGTCCATCATTTTTAGGCAAATTTTATAACTTCATTTTTTCTAACAGCTGCATAGTATTCCATTGTGTGGATGTACCAAAGCTTCTTTATCCAGTCATCGATTTTCGGGCACTCTGGTTGTTTCCAGATTCTGGCTTTTGTGAATAATGATGCTATGAACATAAATGTAGGGATGGTGTTTCCGCTGCGTATTTTTGGCTTCCCAGAGTAGATTCCCAGGAGTGGGATGGCTGGGTCAAATGGGAGTTCAATTTCTAGTCTTTTGGAGGAATGTCCATATTGTTTTCCAGAAAGGCTGTACCAGCGGCATTTCCACCAACAATGGATGAGTGTCCCCTTTTTCCCCACATCCACGCCAGCACTTGTTGTTGTTGCTCTTTTGGATATGTGCCAGTCTCTGTGGTGTAAAGTGGTATCTCATTGTTGTTTTGATTTGCATCTCTGATGATTAGTGATGATGAGCATTTTTTCATATCCTTTTTGGCCATTGAATTTCTTCCTTGCTGAAGTTTCTGTTCATTTCTTCTCCACATTTTTGATGGAGTTGTTTGTTTTCTTCTTGTAAAAGTTCTACCAGTGCCTGATATATCCTGGATATTAACCCTTATCAGATGGGTATTGGGTGAATATTCTTTCCCATTCTGTGGACTATCTTTGTATCTTAGTCACTGTGTCTTTTTGAGGTGCAGAAGCTTTTTTTAGTTTCATGTAGTCCCATATGTTTATCTTTTCTTCTAGTTGCTTTGTTAGTGATATTTCACCTTTTGAAGATGCCTTTAGCTTCAATGTTGTGGAGGGTTTTTCCTATATTTTCTTCAATATACTTTATGGATTCAAGTCTGATAATTGAGATCTTTTTTTTTCTTTTTATCTTTTAAAATTTTATTATTATTTAAAAATTTTTTTATTATACCACTGCAAAACACCTACAATTACAAAG
>JAJIBD010038336.1:0-25518 GCA_021461705.1 Cryptotis parvus
ATCTATCCAGCCTCCACGTATTAGCAGCATCTTTCCAAAGGGATTTCAAAAACTCTTTCAACCACTTCAGAAGAAGATGGACTAGATGAGTGGAGAATGGGTGGATAGACTACTTAAGCTTACTAGCCTGGTAGTCTAAGGGAGTGAACAGCATAACTCAGGGGAATGGCAAAAGATAGCTGTTAAAGTAGTAGAAGAGTTCGATGATGAGGTGTTGGAATGAAGAATTTGCGACAATATAAAGCTAATACTTCTGTCGGGAATGCTTTCGCCGTGGGTCCCCGACAGCCGGGAGCTTGAGCTGTCGCTCACCTCCCAAATGTAAGGAAATGAATGAAAACTCAGAAATCCAATGTGAAGTTTTAAAAATGCTTTACTTATCACAGGTTCATAACAAATAAATCAAAGGCAGAAAACCTCAGCTTAGGGGATTCTGGTTAGAACCTTCAGCCACCGAGTAGAATAAGATGACATCACACCACGCAGTTAAGGTCTCCACAGAAAAGAAAAAACAAAAGTCAAGACTCCCAAGAAGAGTGCAAGCCCCAAAAGAGAGCACAAAAGATGTTTCAGATGAGAGAGAGAGAGAGAGAGAGAGAGAGGAGAGAGAGAGAGGAGTGAGAGAGAGAGAGAGAAAGAGAGAGAGAGAGAGAGAGAGAGAGAGAGGAGAGAGGGAGAGAGAGAGGATAGGAGAGAGCAGAGAGAGAGAGGGAAGGAGGCTGGGTTTTATACCCCCAAACTCAGACCCCCCCCCACATATAGGAAGCAGGACGGTGTAACAAAAGCCTCCTTAGTAATCTCTCAACACAAAACAATGTTTTGAGCCAAGATCTGTCTGAAAAAGCTTCTTAGCAGAGAAGGGGGTTTCTGATGATGACGCAAGAGTCTCCTGTACCAAAAAGACTAATACTAATGCCAGCTAAATATTTCCTCCAAGTCTCACAAGAGTCTCTTCTACTTCTACAGTAGTTTCGTATTTTAGTTGTCTTTGAGTTATCAGAGTGTCTAGTGCTTGCTTGCTTAGAGGCAAACAACATTTCTCTCTGGTCTAATTACTTAGAGATCCTAATGCGGCCAGGTAAATATGTTGGTAAGACCTTAGCTAGTCCCACGATGATTGAGGGTGAGCAATGAGAGAATATTTATACTTGAGCTGGAGTATAGAATACATAGTCAGATAAACTCAAGCCACATTTAGACCCACCCCTCTCTACGAAGTGACCTGCAGGAGGCAATCTAGGGCAGATGCAGAGGCTCTAGAGGAGTCCTGCAACAATTCTCAACTTTGTTTCACTGTTAGATTTTCTGGTAGTTCAAAATTTTCTAAACCTCTTTCACATTAGAGAAATTCAACATCTATTTATTTAGTAAAAGTAGCTCCTCCCTTACTACTTTTATATGTCCAAAACAGCTCTTCTAAATTTTAGGGTGTCAATAAAACACAGAGTTATCCGGCTTAAGAATAGGGGACATAGAGAGCTTCAGATATTGTGAAAATAAACTGGAAATGATCATGAAAGGAAAGCAAATCTCTTCTTTTTTTAGAGAAAGAAAGAAAAACTCACAGACCAATATCCCTGATGAACACGGATGCTAAGATCTTCAACAAAATACTAGCAAACAGAATCCAAAGACTCATCAAGAAGATTATACATCATGACCAAGTAGGATTCATCCTGGAATGCAAGGATGGTTCAACATCGCAAGTCAATCAACATAATACATCATATCAACAAAGAAAAAAATAAAAAACCATATGATCCTATCAATAGACGCAGAGAAAAAGCATTTGACAAGATCCAGCACCCGCTCATGATTAAAACCCCCCAGAAAATGGGAATTGAAGGGACTTTCCTCAAGATAGTTACAGCCATCTACCAAAAGCCCACAGCAAGCACTCATTCTAAATGGGGGAAAATTGAAAAGCCTTCCCCCTGAGATCAGGGACAAGACAAGGTTGCCCACTCTCACCCTCTCTTTATTCAATATAGTACTGGAAGTACTGCCATAGCAATCAGAGAAGAAAAGGACATCAAGGGCATCCAGATAGGCAAGGAAGAAGTCAAGCTATCATTATTTGCAGATGACATGATATTATACCTAGAGAACCCTAAACTCTCTACCAAAAAACCCCTAGAAACAATAGACGCATATAGTAGAGTGGCAGGATACAAAATCAACACCCAAAAAGTCAGTGGCTTTCCTATATACAAATAACGAAAGAGAAGAAAGGGATATTAAGGAAACAATTCCATTCACAATTGTGCCACAGAAAATCAAATACCTAGGAATCAACTTACCCAAGTGTGTAAAGGACCTGTACAAAGAAAAACTACAAGACACTGCTCCAAGAGATAAAAGAGGACACAAGGAAATGGAAACATATTCCCTGCTCATGGATGGGGGAGAATCAACATTGTCAAAATGGTAATACTCCCTAGAGCTCTGTACAGATTCAATGCAGTCCCTATAAGGATACCCATGACATTCTTCAAAGAAATTGACCAAACGCCTCCTGAAATTTGTATGGAACAATAAACCCCCCAAGGATAGCTAAAGCAATCCTCGGAAAAAGAAGATGGGGAGGCATCACCTTCCCAACTTCAAACTGTACTACAAGGCAGTAGTAATTAAACAGCATGGTATTGGAAATAAAAACAGACCTGTGGACCTATGGAATAGAATTGAGTATCCTGACACCCAACCTCAAACACATGATCATTTAATCTTTGATAAAGGTGCAAAGAGTCTAAAATGGAGTAAGGAAAGCCTCTTCAACAAGTGGTGTTGGGAAAACTGGGCAGCGACATGTAAAAAAAATGAATTTGGACCTGTGTCTAACACCATGCACAAAAATCAGATCAAAATGGATTAAAGATCTCAATATCAGACTTGAATCCATAAAGTACATTGAAGAAAAATATAGGAAAACCCCTCCATCCACTAACATTGGAAGCTAAAGGCATCTTCAAAGGTGAAACATCACTAACAAAGCAAACTAGAAGAAAAGATAAACATATGGGACTACTGCCCCTGCCGCTCATGATTTGCTCGCTGGCACCAGTAAATCCCCATGATCCTCCTGTCCAGCAGTTACCAGGGCATCTGCTTGCCCTGGACAGAGCTCCTCCACCCATTCTCAGGTCTGGAATGACCTCATAATTGTCCCTGCATACCAAATAACACGGTCTTCTCAGCTCTGCCAGTAATCATCACTACAAATCTCCCCTGAAAGCATATACTGACATGAAACTAAAAAAGCTTCTGCACCTCAAAAAGAAACAGTGACTAAGATACAAAAACAGTCCACAGAATGGAGAAAGAATATTCACCCAATACCCATCTGATAAGGGGTTAATATCCAGGATATATCAGGCACTGGTAGAACCTTTACAAGAAGAAAAACAAACAACCCCCATCAAAAAATGGGGGAGAAGAAATGAAACAGAAACTTCAGCAAGGAAGAAATTCGAATGGCAAAAAAACATATGAAAAAATGCTCATCATCACTAATCATCAGAGAGATGCAAATCAAAAAACAACAATGAGATACCACTTTACACCACAGAGACTGGCACATATTCAAAAAGAGCAAGAACAACAAGTGCTGGCGGATGTGGGGAAAAGGGGACACTCATCCATTGTTGGTGGGAATGCCGGCTGGTACAGCCTTTCTGGAAAACAATATGGGACATTCCTCCAAAGACTAGAAATTGAACTCCCATTTGACCCAGCCATACCACTCCTGGGAATCTACTCTGGGAAACCAAAAAATACGCAGCAGAAACACCATCCCTACTTTTATGTTCATAGCAGCATTATTCACAATAGCCAGAATCTGGAAGCAACCAGAGTGCCCCAAAAATCGATGACTGGATAAAGAAGCTTTGGTACATCTACACAATGGAATACTATGCAGCTGTTAGGAAAAATGAAGTTATAAAATTTGCCTATAAATGGATGGACATGGAGAAGATTATGTTGAGTGAAATTAGCCAGAAGGAGAGAGACAGATACAGAATGACTGCATTTATTTGCATGACATAAATATATATGTACATATTATGATACCAATATCCAAGGTCAAGTGAAACATATATCAGGAGGTCTTGTCAAAGGTGGAAATTATCACAAACGTGTGGGAGTCAGGAGGCTAGGTAAGACAGAAAAATGGAACAGTGTGCTAACAATTGTCGAGGGTACTAATGCCAACCTAGAACTGAGCATTAAATAGAGGCAAAAAGATACACATGACAACCCTTTTAATGTATGTTCTGTAATCCATAGTCTGGAAGGGAAGGAAAAGAGAAAGAGAGAGAAAGGGAAAGAAATAAAGAACCTGCCATGGAGGAGGGCTGGGGGAGGGGGAGGGAACCGGGACGTTGGTGGTGGGAGATGGGCACTTGTGGAGGGATGGGTGCTGGAACACTGTATGACCAAAAACCCAAATATGAACTTTTTAATTGTATATCTTTGTAATTGTAAAAATAAAAATAAAATAAATCTTTCTTTTTAGGGAAATTGTAACTAAAATATCAACTAGTATTTGAAAACAAACTTTTTAAATCTATTTTTAGTTTTAATATTTTTATTAAAAACACTTGGTTTACAAAGTACAAAGTTTTTCATAATAAACAGCTGTTAGAAAGTGTAAATTCATCATTTAACACTAATCCTACCACCATGTGTTCACCCATCTCACCAAAAGATACCTTCCATTTTCCCTCCCCTCTCTATCCCCCCATCCCCATGCCTACCCCCTCAGCTGGCACCCAATTATATTGACTAATACAGCCCATATATGGCAAATGGTAATGATAAAGTCATGACTTTTCCTAGTTTGTTATTGGTGAATCTGGCCAATTTCGTTAATGCACTGTTTTTCTGAGTTTCTAGAATGTGGCTGATTTCTAATAGTTTTGTCTTGCATGGCCGCTTAGCACATAGTAACACAGGAGAGCTCATAGTAGCAGCTCTGCCCCATGTGTCTCGTGTTCTGATCATGGCTCGACAGCCTGAATGAGTTCTGTTGGCAGGTTCATGAGCTCCGGATGGGACAGAGGGTGGGGGGAAACGGAAACCCTAAAATCTCACTCCACAGAAGCCTTGGTGACTTTAACTGCTGAGACCTGCATACCTGGGCTTCTGAAATCGGCTTTCTCTTGTGGCTCTGACTTAGCCAGGGAGTATGGAACTAGAAAATGGGTGGAGATTATGGTGATGATAGCCCTACTTGACTTCCAAGGTGCCTCCTATCGAGGTGATGGGGGCCTGACCAGAACCTATTCTCCCCTCTCCTGGATGCTCCTTCTTGATTAACTGGAGAGTGGGTAGCAGCTTATCCCATGTGTCTGTAATCCTGATCATAGCAGACAGCCAGAAAGCAGTTTGTGGGCAGGTCCGCAGAGCCTTCTAGGTGATAGAGGTGGGGGGGAAAGGGACCCCAGCTCCATTCCATGGAAGCCTCAGGATTTTATTCACCAAGATCTATCGTACACCTGGGCTTCCAAACTGGTTCTCTCTTGGGTGGGGCTCTTATGAACCCTGGTGTTTCGACACTGAAAATGGCTGGGCTTAAGTGGCCTTCTGGGTAGAGCTCTGATGAGCTGTGGAGTCTCGATGTTGAAAATGACTGCTGATTATGGTGAAAAGTGCTAATACTAAAGTGATAATACCAGCAAAGAACTGAGCATTGAATAAGTAAAAAAGATACTCTAAATATATGTATTGGAAAGCGATTCAAAGTGTAAGAGAAGGAAGAGAGAAAAAGAGAGAAAAAAAGCAACAGAGAAAAGAGGAAGCAAACCGCTACAGAGGCAGGCTTAGGTAGGGGGGAGTGGAATTGGGGCCATTGGTGATGAAAAATGGGCACTGGGGTGAGATACGCTGAAACACCAAGACCAAACCCAAACATGAACATCTTTGTAATTGTATATCTCATGGTGGTATAATCAATTGTCTCACTTGTCTTTCCGTCATCGATTTAGCTTTAGCGGCCACCAGTAACATTTCCATACATCCTGTCACATGCTAGTGTAGCCCAACGGGCATCTACTTAATGAAGAGCCTCACACAATTCCTTCAGTCATGGGAATGAGGTCTCGCAATTGTTACTGGTTTCATACTCAGAGTATATACATGGGAGTGACCTCATCTAGCTGTGCAGCTTTGGCCTCATGGAGCAACCCATGGAGTTCTCGCGCTTATGAAAACTACAAGCTCCCTCAGCCACCACAGCCTGAGTGCCGAGGAGAGAAACCAGCCCCAGACCTCGCGTGCAGCTCGTCGTCATGTAGAGTGGGCCCGGATGGAGTTCCGGAGGGATGGCAGTAAACAAGCCTTCGCCAGCCCCTGGCAGTGTCCCACATAGCTCCTAGGGCTCGCTCAGCATGGTGTAGCCACGCTGGCCAGGTTGGAAAGGAGATTTGGGCCTCCTCTACCCATTTCTCAAACTCCATGTTGGTGTGGCTACAAAGCTCCCAGCCACCAACAACACTTAAGCCGAAGAGAGACCTCCAGACCCAAGCCGTGCTGCCGCGAGACAATCTTAGACAATAATGTAGTTTAGAAACCAGGTCCTTCCCAGGATATTTTCACATTTATTTACTGTAATCATCATTCTAGTTGCAATAAACTGAGAGGTTATGGGAATGGGGAATTATGATGTCACACTAGAAGTCACTATTGAATATGCACATAGAGACATCATAAACCATACCTGTAGAGCAAGCCACAAAGTGTAAGAGAGAGAGAGAGAGAAATATAGGGACAGAGACAGAGAGAGAAAAAAAGAGAAAGAAAAACGTGCCTGCAATAAAGGGCATCCAGAGGGTAGGGGAGGTGGGGGATGTGGGTGGTGGAATGGGGGCACTGGTGGAGGGATAGGTGGCTAGAAATACTATTGAGAGACCCACTATGAATATCCTTGTAATTGTATATCTCATATGGTATTATAAAATTACAAAAAGACACGGGTATCTTGCCAAGCCCCAGCTTTCTAAAGCGATAGGCCCCTTTGTAGTAGCCCTCTCATCTCGTAAGTATTTATTGATGAACTTGAGACGTGGGAAATACCAGCCGGGAGTCGGGAAAAAACGTCAGTAGAGATGGGGCAAATATCAGCTCTTCATGTTAGAGCCTGATTATCGGTGGAGTCCCGGATGCAGCGCCATGGTGCCCCTCTGGAAATGGTGGCTCCTCATGGTGTAGTTCCTTTAGCTTTAAGTGAGGCTCCTTCTGGATGGCTGGTCAGGGCTAGAACCCGCCTCCCCCTCCCCTGGCGCCTCACCATTAATTAAGTACAGGGAGAGCCTAGTAATGCTCTTGCCCTGTAGTATTTGGGTGGCTATGGTGGTATAATTAAATAGAGCAATAATAAAAATACATCAAAAAAAAAAGCATTAGGAGTGTGAAGTGTCAAAAGGCACGAGGGTACAGTTATTATTTAGACCAGTTTACTAACTTTTGAGTCAGCACCAAGAGTAAATACTAGGGGTGCCATAACGTCCTTCTTGATTGTATTGAGAAAAGTTTCCGACTTCAAGGTATGAGCGACCTTCAAGCCCTTTCACAGAGGATGGTTTCTTGAGCTGTCTCCCCAAAGAGCAGCTGAATGTTGTGTGGAGGTCTCCCTACTTTCCTGCCCAGAAGACTAAGGAGGTAAATATTAACGTACTTAGAAATTGTTCTAAGAACTGGGAATACTCCATCATGAAGGTGAATATTTCAGAAAGATAAAAATTTACAACCAGATGTAGAGTATTCACTGTATTTGGGAAATATTGAAAAGATAAAGTTCTTTAAAGAGGTAGAAAAGGGAATTAAATTTAAAAACTGCGAAAGTGCTACATTATGATTTGAAATGGGTAATGGAAAACTAAACTTCGGAAAAATAGGAGTATTTGAAAGGTTTTAAAGATCAAGGATAGGAGGCAAGTCAGATTGAATTCTTATGATGTCAAGATTCCCTAAACCTTTGGACTTTGCTACATGAGTTGTAAGTCATTGTAGAAAATTTGAATACATTTTACTCATTGGGATTATTATGCATTCCTATCTATTTTTCAAACATATCTCTGAGTCCCTCATTTGTTAATAATGCAATTTGATTTTGCTTTCTTAAAATTTTATTACTGGGAGGCTATATTGAGTTTTAGAATGTTTATATTTTTACAACCCCTACCAGTGGTAGGATTACAAATATACTTATATAACTTCTTGAACCCTCTCAAACCACTCTCCACTTGTTTTCCCTCAGCCTCAAGCTTCTTGTCAGAACTCCAAGCACCTGGAGCCGCTTTACTGAATATAACACCCCTCTTCTTTGTTCTACTTCTCTACCGCCATTTGACTTTGATCATTCGAGTATTGGCTACCTTCTTCTAAAATTTAGTATAGCATGCCATCCTCCACTCTATTCATGTGGTAGCAAAAGACAAGATTATTTACTTTGGCTGAGTAATATTCTCGGTATATATATATATATACATATATATGTATCATCATTGCATACTCATCCCTTTTGTCACCATCTGTCATTTAGCATTTAGATTGCTACCTAGATCCAGGCTATTGTAAACATACTGCAAATGGATAGGAATGTATGCATCTTTTTTCAGTTTCTTGGGGGACAGATAGCAAGAGGAGGAATTGTTGGCCTCCATATGACAATTCTATTTTTATTTTTGTTGAAAACTCCCAAACTGTAATTCCAGAAGCTAAACCAGTTGACAGTCCTATGAATAGTGAAGGAGCGTTTATCTGGTCTCAGCAGCCCCACCAGCACTTGCTCCTTCTTTGTTTATATGTTGTTTCAGTGGTGTGAGATAATTTATCTCACTGTCATTTGTTGTTGTGGGTGTGGTGGGTGGTGGTGTTTGGACTGTACCTGGTAATAAGATTTTACTCCTTTACTCCAGTCTCATGGATCACTCATGGCAGTGCCATGGATGAAACTTGGGTCAGCCACATGCAAGGCAAATTGATTTACCCTTCAAACTGTCTCTCTGGTCCCTATCACTGTCATTTTGATTTGCAGCTCCCTCAATCATTGGGCATAAGGAGCAAACTTTCTTGCGCTTGGTTGCCTGCCTGTGTGTCTTTGAAGAAGTGCCTGTTTGTTCTTCCCCATCCATTTTTGATAGGATTCATTTTACAAGTGACTTTTGACCCATTAGTCACTTATTACTAGTGAAATATGTTAACACCGGGTCAATAGTGGTCAATTTTTTATATGAATTCTGGGAAGGTTTTGCAGTTTGTCTTCGCTCTTTGTTCTGGACTTCATTGGTCACAGGGAAGTAAGCATTGAGGATATTGTGTGAGGGTGGGTTTTAGAGGAGGATGGGGGCTCAGTCACAGAGGAGCTGTCTAGGGCTCAGTGGGAGAATAAACAGGCAATGGAGGCCCTTTACACTGGGCAATACTTTGGGAGGACCACAGGGTGATTTTCTGATCACGGGTGCTGTTTGCTTGCTTCGCCAACGGACCTGTTCTGTTTGGTCCACCGGGCAAGTAGCTTAACACACTATCTTTTAGTCTTATGAATTTTGCCTTTGTTCCAGTGTTGTAAGTCTAGTGGCTATTGTAGTGTTGGATTGGGAGGCTAGAAGTTTGACACACCCCTCCTCTTTTCCCCAGGATAAAGTCCTGTACCAGCCTCCAACAGAAATAAATTGATGCTGTTCATAAGTTTCCTAGTCTGTTTTTTTTTATTTGTTTATTTTGGTTATAGTGAAATTGATGGGGTCTTCAAGACAAAACTTATCTGCTGCATTCAATTTTTCTTCCCAGAAATAATCTCAAAGAAGATGGGTCTAATTGATGAATGGATGTACAAAGCATAAACATCATGCACACAATATTTAAGTAGCTTTCAGATCCTATTTTAAAATTTGAAAGTCAGATCTCCAATATAGATGTCTTGGGTGATATTCTAGGTGTAAAATTTTCTGTCAACAAGAGTAGCTACAATGTTTTATTTCCAAAATCATTTGTGTTTCAGATTATTGATGCTAACACTATCACTATCACTATCACTATCACTATCACTATCACTATCACCATCACTATCACCATCACTATCTCCCGTTCATCATCGATTGCTTGAGTGGGCACCAGTAATATCTCCATATGTCCTGTCTCATGCTAGTAGAGCCTAAGGGCAATCTACTTGCTCCAGGACACCATATAATGATGTAATTCTGTGACCCAGAGGCTAGGTAAAATGTAGCTTGAGTTAGCCCAACATGAATCCACTAATAACCAAACCATAAATCAGTATACACTATTAAATTAATAATTTATATTATTCTTTAAGGATGAGTGGAAGACTCCTTTAAAAAAACTATTTATTTATTTATTTTTATTGCGTCACCATGAGATAGACTCATTACAAAGTTGTACATGATTGGGTTCCAGTCATACAGTGATTCAACACCCATTCTTCCATTAGTGCAATATTTCCCAACACCACTGTTCTAATTTCCTCAAACCCCATCTCCCATCCCCACTTGGTCTCTATGGCAGGCATCTTTTCATCTTCCTCCTCCTCTTCTTCATCCTCCTTCTTCATCCTCCTCCTCCTCCCTCCTTCTTCTTCTTCCTATTCATCTTCCTCTTTTCTTTCCACCTCTTCCTATTCCCATTTTCCTCCTCCTCCTCCTCCTCCTCCTCTCTCCTTTTGCATATTGTGGTTTGCAGTACAGACACCGGCTGCTATCATGTATATTCTCTTTACCTACTTTGAATACTGAATTATAGTGTAGTGTATACTTTTTTCCAACTATTGTTGTCAAACTTTTACCTTTCTATTTTACCTATCTTCCACCTTCCTCACAATTGTAGTAGATTTCCAATCATTGACAAGTTCTAGTCAAGGAACTTCTTGATGGTCATTCTTAATGGTCATTTACACCACCTTACTTGAAACTGAGAGTTTTTTTGACTTCTATATGGTCAAATACCTACCTGCTTGAATATTGTTTTAGTTCATTTGATCTACTTGAAACTTCAAAGAATAAAGTATTACATGCAAAGAATATAGTTGTTTACGTGTTTTAAATGAATTCTTATATGTGTGATATTATTGACACTTTTAAAATTCTGTTTAAAAAAGAAAAAACAAACAAAAAAATTTGCAGTTTGTTTTGGGTCACAAACCAGGTGTGCTCAGGGGCTCTTCTTGATTCTGTGTTCAGGAGTGACAGTTGGAGGTGTTCAGAGAGCCAATTTTTGTGGTGGCTGTGATTCAAACTGGGCTTGCTTGCATGCAATACAAGTATCTGCCTTCTTAATATCTCTTTAGCTCTAAGTTTTGTTTTTATCTGCTCATCATGCTATTTCTCATTCTTATGAAGAATTGATTTCATGTGGATTTCAGTTGGGGCTTTAGAGTTCTCACAGATAGTTAGGACACATTGATCTGCCTCTTTTGAGTTCTAGAATATTTTGACCTCACGATGAACTCAGGAATGGATATGCAAACAATATTGACAATCGGAGTCCTTCCAGACCCCTTTTTAGAGTTTTATGAAATTTATTTATTATTGTTAGCTTTCAGTTGAAACTGTTGATGACTATTTTAAGAGTGGAATTGGTACAGAAGAAATAAAAATAAATGGAAAGACTTTTTGTTTGTTTGTTTGTTCTTGAGTCACACGTGGTGGTTCTCATGAGTTACTCCTGGCTATGTTTGGGACCAGTCTGGGTGATCATGCAGTGATCATGGGAGATTTAACCTGGGGCTCCTGCATGCAACTCCAGATGTCTTCTTATTACATGAACCAATAAGTTCTCTTTGGTGCTAAGGTGAGTTGGAAGTTAGTCTCTAGTAACTGTAACCTGCAGAATTCTGAATTATTTAGTGTTTAAGCAACATAGAAATCTCAAACATTTTTTGTGCACCTATGATAGTTGAACAAAAATAATGCAAATAATGCATGTTGATTCTCCACTGGAGGGAAAAGAACAAGCCAGGACATTGAACTGCCTTGAACAAATCTGAGGACACAGGCAACACAAAGTTATCAATGGCACCTATGCAGTTCCGTACAGCAGTACAGCTATAAATGACCAAAGGGTGTGAACTGTTCCCGTAATTGTCTTCCATGCACTCCGAGGATTTTGATCTGTCCCATAAATTGTGTGTGAGTCACTGTGCCAGAAGATACAGGGAAGAGCAGGAGAGGAGCTCTTGCCCTAAGAAGAAGTGGAGGAGCACCAGCACAGTGCTGAGGGGCCCCTCTGTCCTCTCTCTCCAGGTCTCACTTCTTGATGTTCACTCCCTGCTGTGTGAGCTTGGAAAAAATGCTTCAAGGTTTGGCTGTTCACTGAAACAGAAGCGAGGGTATAAATGAAGCAAAATAAGATGAAACCTGTGAAGTACATAGAACAGAACTGAGCACTTGGTAATATGGTCAATGGCAGCTATTTATGATTTTGAAAATGGAGTCAATTGAGGGCCATTTTGTTTCCACAGTGACCCAGTGCCCTGAGAATGTTGGCTAGCATAGAATTAGGTAGGGAACTTTAGGACCTGAATTTCACACCACATCCTTAGAAGTCAGGTTCTCTTTCAATTATGAGATTCTAGTTTTGCTCCATGCTCCCAAACCCCTGCATGCCTCTGTATTCTTGCCTTACTTCAATGGAATCCTTTTTTCTGACAAATGATCTTGGAGGAGTTAGAGCCTGGGCGTTGATAGAGAAGGACAGATTTCTTAGAAACTTCTCCAAAGATACTACTGCTCACAACTAGACACTCATCTGTTCAGTTAAAGAATTAAGGAAACTTCAGGGCAGTTAAAGAAACTTCAGTTAAGGAGTCAAGACTTAAATAGACCAATAACTAAAAGATATTTGGGCTGGAAAGAAGGCAAGGATAGTGCTCTCTCTCTCTTTTTTTCTTTTTTAAAATGATTTTTATTTTTAAAAAATTTTTTATTTTTACAATTACAAAGATATACAATTTAAAAAGTTCATAGTTGAGTTTTGGTCATACAGTGTTCCAGCACCCGTCCCTCCACCAGTGCCCATTCTCCCACCACCAACGCCCCGGTTCCCCTCCCCTCCCCCCCAGCCCCTCCTCCATGGCAGGTTCTTTATTTCTTTCCTTTCTCTCTCTTTCTCTTTTCCTTCCCTCTCCAGACTATGGATTACAGAACATACATTAAAGGGTTGTCATGTGTATCCTTTTGCCTCTATTTAATGCTCAGTTCTAGGTTGGCATTAGTTCTCTCGACAATTGTTAGCACACTGTTCCATTTTCTGTCTTACCTAGCCTCTGACTCCCACACGCTTGTGATAATTTCCCACCTTGACAAGACCTCCTGATATATGTTTCACTTGACCTTGGATATTGGTATCATAATATGTACATATATATTTATGCCATGCAAATAAATGCTGTCATTCTGTATCTGTCTCTCTCCTTCTGGCTAATTTCGCTCAACATAATCTTCTCCATGTCCATCCATTTATAGGCAAATTTTATAACTCTCATTTTTCCTAACAGCTGCATAGTATTTCGTTGTGAAGATGTACCAAAGCTTCTTTATCCAGTCATCGATTTTGGGGCACTCTGGTTGTTTCCAGATTCTGGCTATTGTGAATAATGCTGCTATGAACATAAAAGTAGGGATGGTGTTTCCACTCGCGTATTTTTGGTTTCCCAGAATAGATTCCCAGGAGTGGTATGGCTGGGTCAAATGGGAGTTCAATTTCTAGTCTTTGGAGGAATGTCCATATTGTTTTCCAAAAAGGCTGTACCAGCCGGCATTCCCACCAACAATGGATGAGTGTCCCTGTTTCCCCACATCCACGCCAGCACTTGTTGTTCTTGCTCTTTTGAATATGTGCCAGTCTCTGTGGTGTAAAGTGGTATCTCATTGTTGTTTTGATTTGTAGTGCTCTCTTCTTGTGTGCAGCCGACTAATTCTATCCCCAGCAGAGCATATAGCAGCCCTGACCACTGCCAAGAGTCATCCTTAGCACAGAGGTACGAATAGCCTCTGATCTGCCTGTTGTGGCACTCCCCCCACACCCCCAAAAAATAAAATAAAAATCAATTATATTAAAACTGCAGAATTAATCAGAAATATAAGACCAAGGAAAGTGCCTGCCAGGGTTGAGTGTCTTTGAAAAGGAGAACACAGTGACGGCATGGAACTACACACAGGGTGGGGTGGGGGTGGAGAATAGGGTAGGGGTGGGTGCAGAGGGGACCCTGGAGATCACCCCCCAGGCAGGGAGACTTAGAAGACTGGAAGGAATAAGTTAATTGTTTTAGGTTTCTTGCAAGCTTGAAGAACCTCAATAGGCACAAGATGTATTTATCATTCAATTTTTAGAATGTATTCACCAAAGGGAGCAGAACTTTTTTTTTGTTTAAGGCAGACTAGTCAATAAAAAAGCAGTCAAATTTTACTTAAAAATATGACCTTTGCTTTTCTGTGCGGTCTGCAGTATGTCTCTGAACTTAGTCCATGAGCTCGGATTTGGCATTTCCTCCCAGACTGGTCTCCTCTCTGGTGGAAAAAGAAGGAAAGCGTTCTATGAGATCATTTACCCAAAAAAGAAATTTCTGTGTGGAAAAGCACACAAGGACAACTTGATAGCTTATTGCTCTTGAATTATTAACAGGTACCTGTGCCTCTAAGCTTCCAGCGCACTGATTATTCCCCTTCAGGGGAGCTCTGGCTTTCAGGAGAGCAATTGTTAACCTGAGCAGGAAGCCTGGAAATGGAAGGAATTGGAATTTGTTCCTTCTGAATGCCACCATTGCTGATATCCTGGCAATTATAAACAAGCCACTGTTAAGGGAGGGTGATTATCTGCCTGTGTGATGCTCATTAATTAGTTTTATTGCTGAGGGGTGAATGATTTATTCTATATGTAATTAGGGGAATTCACTTCACAGTATCCATAGTAGAAATTTAAAGTTAATAACTTCAAATATTTGCATCTTCTTCTGTTTCCCCTTCCAAATACTGGTTAGAGCTAGTATATTTCTTTTTTTTTTTAGCTTCAATGAAAATGGAAGGGCTATTTCTAGTTAGCCTGAATGCTAACAAAAACTACTGTAATCTTACCTGCCTCTTTAGGCCCTGCATCAGATTATGTTCACCTGACTTTTGTGGTGAGTGTCTGATTTACGTACCATAGATTCATTGAAGGCCCACAATAAGC
This sequence comes from Cryptotis parvus, assembly GCA_021461705.1. Classification (NCBI taxonomy): domain Eukaryota; kingdom Metazoa; phylum Chordata; class Mammalia; order Eulipotyphla; family Soricidae; genus Cryptotis; species Cryptotis parvus. The sequence continues at coordinate 15,187 of JAJIBD010038336.1, forward strand.
ATGTAGAAAGGTGAGGTGTGCTGCAGTTCAGGGCTTCTGTGAGCCAGAACATCCTTAGGACACTGGCAATGTATGGAAATATGGAGGCAGCTGTGACAATCAACCAGTTGAACAGGATGTATGAGGTGTGTTGACTATGACTTGTACTGATGGATATAACCAAAGAGATATAACCAAGACAATGGTCTTGAATATAACCAAGGCAGTAGTCCTGTCCTAAAACAGTTATGTTTGTGCTTCCTACAAAGCCTTAACACACATGTAAAGAGGAATGGAACAGGGCAAATGTGGACCTAACACCTTTTTTGAGTAGTGTTCTGGTGGTCTAGTGCAGTAACTGTTTGTGTAGAAGGCAGTGGTCTAGTGCAGTAATGTGTTGTGTAGAAGGCAGTCACCAGGCTGAAAAGCGTTTGTACGCGTGAGTGTGAGGGAAGCCAGTGGAAACATACTGTTGTGTAAACACAACAGGATTCCATACACCTTATTCTTTTTTTTTGCCTTTTGGGTCATACCCAGTGATGCTCAGGGGTTACTCCTGGTTCTGCACTCAGGAATTACTCCTGGCACTGCTTGTGGGACCATATGGGATGCTGGGGATGGAACCTGGGTCGGCTGCATGCAAGGCAAATGCCCTACCCACTGGACTATTGCTCCGGCCCCCATACATTTTATTCTTATGTAGAAAACAGACTACAAGTGACAAAAATTTTAGGTTGAAGATGTTATTTCCACTTTGTGTAACTGATGTAGACTTTATAGCAAAGGTAGGTTTTTTTAATTTATTCTTCAGAAAACCCTGTACTATAATGGTACAAAAATGTGTTCTAGAAAATCACTGGAGGGTAGAATATGAGGGTGAATTAGAATATAGGGTACAAACTGCTAACTTCTTCCCTGTTTTCAAGAGACTGGGTGTTCCCCCTTTCAGGATCAACTAGGCGTGAAGCTGACTAACATGGCTGGTCACACCTGGAGAGGCTGATGAAATCTTATGCATTTCAGATAGTATCAGAGGGCAGGTGTTAGCTAGTTTATCTTCCAGAGACCCTTGTATGTCCAAGACTGATAAGAATTAAAGATGCTTTTAAAAATGCTAGAAGATTTGATGTCTTTTCAACCTTTAACTTTTAATCCCCCTGTGACTTTGAATCTACACTGACTTTTTTTTTTTTTTTTTGGGACACCCGGCAATGCTCAGGGTTTCTCCTGGCTCTGCACTCAGGAATTACTCCTGGCGGTGCTCGGGGACCATATGGGGTGCTGGGGATCGAACCGGGCTGGCATGGGCTGGCCCCGGTGAAGGCAAACAGCCTACCCACTGGGCTATCGCTCAGGCCCTGACTTTTAATCTAAACTATGTCTATTTTTTTGGGTTGTTTAATTTAATTTTTATTATTGAATCACAGAGATACACAGTTATAAATTTGTTAATGATTGGGTTTCAGTCATATAATGTTCCTACACCTATATAAGCTCTAATTTTACTATATTGAAGTAGTAATATATGTTTTATTCTAAATACCTATAATTATAAAAATATAGAAAGCATTTTGGCAAATATTTGATCATTAAACATCAAGAGTCCTTTTCATAAGTACAAAGGGATGCGATATTTTTAAAAAATTGTATTAGGGGATATGAGAATATTGAAATTTACTATTGTATAAATCCTGTCATAATCAGATGAATAATTTTATTTTTGCATTTTTGGGCCACACCCAGCAATGCTCAGGAGTTACTCCTGACCTCTGCACCCAGAAATTACTTCTGGTGGTGCCTCAGGGGACTATATGGGATGCCGAGGATTGAGCCCGGGTTGAATGTGTGCAAGGCAAATGGCTTACCTGCTGCACTATCACTCCGATCCCATTTTTTTGATATTCCGATTTATTCGAAATCACAATTTGTAGCAAAGACATTATTAGAAGCTCCAGTTTCTTTCTTGTTCCAATATTACTTGTTTATTTATTTTATTTTTTTTACTTGTTTATTTTTAAAGAGACATTGTAGTGTAATAAATTAAAGAAATTGTATCACTGTATCACTGTCTTCCCTTCATCATCAATTTGCTCGAGTGGGTACCAGTAACATCTCCATATGTCCTGTCTTATGCTAGTAGAGCCCAAGGGCATCTGCTTGCTCCAGGAACATAAAGAGCCTCAAACCATTACATCAGATCATGGGAATGAGGTCTATAATTGTTGCTGGTATTTGGCATATCAAATATGACAGGGGCAGCTTGCCAGACTCTGCCTGTGCGGGTGGCATACTCTTGTAGTCACCTCTGATCTCCAGCATTTATTGATGAACTGTTTGGCCACATGTGGCCATGTGAGCCGGGCTGGGTGGAGTTCTTTTTTAAATTTTTTAATTTTTTTTATTTTTATTTTTATTTTTTTTATTTTTTTTAAAGTATTTTATTATACCACCGTGAGATATACAAATAAAAAGATATACAATTAAAAAGTTCATGTTTGGGTTTTGGTCATACAGTGTTTCAGCACCCGTCCCTCCACCAGTGCCCATCTCCCACCACCAACATCCCCGGTTCCCTCCCCCTTCCCCAGCCCTGCTCCATGGCAGGTTCTTTATTTCTTTCCCTTTCTCTCTCTTTCTCTTTTCCTTCCCTTCCAGACTATGGATTACAGAACATACATTAAAAGGTTGTTATGTGTATCCTTTTGCCTCTATTTAATGCTCAGTTCTAGGTTGGCATTAGTACCCTCGACTATTATTAGCACCCTGTTCCATTTTCTGTCTTACCTAAACTCTGACTCCCAAAACAACAATGAGATACCACTTTACACCACAGAGACTGGCACATATTCAAAAGAGCAAGAACAACAAGTGCTGGCGTGGATGTGGGGAAAAAGGGGACACTCATCCATTGTTGGTGGGAATGCCGGCTGGTACAGCCTTTCTGGAAAACAATATGGACTTTCCTCCAAAGACTAGAAATTGAACTCCCATTTGACCCAGCCATACCACTCCTGGGAATCTACTCTGGGAAACCAAAAATACGCGAGCGGAAACACCATCCCTACTTTTATGTTCATAGCAGCATTATTCACAATAGCCAGAATCTGGAAGCAACCAGAGTGCCCGAAAATCGATGACTGGATAAAGAAGCTTTGGTACATCTACACAATGGAATACTATGCAGCTGTTAGGAAAAATGAAGTTATAAAATTTGCCATATATGTGAGTCTCTCAAGTAACTGGATGTGAGGGCAATCTGGCTGCGACATCTGTCACCCCATTGATCGCCAGGGGTTGATTTGGCTGATCTGGCTGGCTAGGCAGGTGTCTCCTTCCTCCCTCACCACTCCATGTGTGTCCCTCCCGAAGATGCCCATTAAGTGGAAGAGGATAGCCTTCCCTGAATAGCGACGGACTGGTCTTTGGTCGAGGGTATATGAGTAGCTGCGCCTCCCGTGCTAGAACTTCCAAACAAGCTCTCAAGAAATTGTAGCCACATTAAATAAGCTACAAATTTACTCATTTTAAAAATAATAAAATAATAAAAAATAATAAAATAAAAAAATAATAAAATAGGGGAGAGATAAAATAGGGCAAGATACTTGCCTTGCATGCAGCTGAACTGATTCAACACCAAAAAACCCATATGGTCCTCCAAACCCTTCACCGGTGTCCCTGGGTACAGAGCCTGGAGTAAACCTGAGCATTGCTGGGTGTAGTTTAACTCTCCCCACCCAAAGACACATACAGATATTGTCTTAACAGATCTTATATTTAGGCAGCCAAAGTTCTGAGACAACTTGGGCCCAATTTTTTTAATATGCTAAGTTGTGTACGAAAATGGAGGCCCTCATGGAGTGGGGGGGTCGTCTGGCTTGTTGCAAGGCTCTGCTGGGCTGGCGGGCCAGGGCTAGAACCCACCATCTCTCCTGGGCTCCTTGTGAACAACTGGGCACAGGGAGAGCAAGTAGAAGCTCTCGTCTGAACTTAGATCATAAGTTCACTCCATGAGGGCCTCCATTTTCCACATCCGGACTTCTCTCGTCAGAACTCCACCCAGCAGACCTGCCTATCACAGTCCGGCTCATCGAAATCCACCCTGCTGCAGTCTTTTTTAATCCGGCCCAGGTATGCTCACCCAGAGTCAGACATGGGGCAGAGCTGTACTACTTGCTCTCCCTGTGCCCAGCTGTTCACAAGGAGCCCAGGAGAGATGGCGGGTTCTAGCCCTGGCCCGCCAGCCCAGCAGAGCCTTGCAACAAGCCAGACGACCCCCGACTCCATGAGTGCCTCCATTTTCTACATCCGGACTTCTCTCTCGTCAGAACTCCACCCAGCAGACCTGCCTATCACAGTCCAGTTCATCATTAAATGCTGGACTTAGAGATGACTTCAAGAGTATGCTACCTGCACGGCAGAGCCTGGCAAGCTACCCGTGTTGTATTTGATATGCCAAATACCAGTAACAATTACAGACTTCATTCCGTAATTGTGGCTGGATTGTGGATTTGTGGCTCTTTATGTTCCTGGAGCATCAGATGCCCTTGGGCTCTACTAGCATGAGACAGGACATATGGAGATGTTACTGGGGCCCGCTCGAGCAAATCGATGAAAAACGGGAAGACAGTGACAGACAGTGATACAGGTTGTGTACAAGGAACCCCTGAATAAAAAATCAAAAGTAAAGTAAAGCAACTTTACTTCTAAAACAATAGGTAGGGCCAATTCATCATTCTACTTGGAAAGGATTATTCAGGGAGAGTGGGAACCTTAGCTTGGGCCTCATTATTTGCCAAAGGCAAAAAGTAAAAGCCTCAGTGGGAGCATGCGTGGATCCTGGTGGAATAATGTTGCTTTGGCGGCAAAGTTAGGTGGACGCTCTCGAGAAGAACCGCTAGAAACTTGTGAGCAGATAGAAGCCAAGAAGAGTCCTTAGTGGTTGGGGAATGAGCCCCTTAGCAATTGGGCAAGGTATCTAAATCTGCAGGGACTTGAAGTATCTTAAAGGAGAGTGATTCAGGCTTCTGCTGCCAATCCCAAACTATGCTAAATCTCAACATTTTGAATTCCATCCCTCTCCACTAAAAAAAAACGCATAAAGAAAACTTGAGTGCCGTACACATCCTCTCTCTCTCTCTCTCTCTCTCTATATATATATATATATATATATGTGTGTGTGTGTATGTATATGTATATATATATATCACTATATATAGATATATAGTGATCTATATCTCTATATAGTGATCTATATCTATATCTATATCTATATCTATATCTATATCTATATCTATATCTATATCTATATCTATATCTATATCTATATCTATATCTATATCTATATCTATATCTATCTATATATATATATCACTTGATCACTTGACCTCCCGTAGATCATCGATTACTCGGCGGGCACCAGTAACATCTCAATATGTCCTGTCACATGCGAGATATTACTGGAAATTTCAGTACTCTTCAGGTAATAAATTCTTGGTGTAGGCTCTGTGTCCATGTGTGAGCTCCTAATAGGGGAAAACTGAGGACTTTGAAATTTAGAAAATAGGAAACAAGGGCCAGGAGGAATGGTCCTCAATTGCAAGCTTGCCACAAATGGTGGTGGAGAGAGGACACCTAGGATAGAGAAGGGATCACTATGCCAAAGACTGTTGGAAATGGTCACTCTGGAAAACTGAGTGCTGAAACTAGGTAAAGCAACACACATGATAAACTTTCAGCACCTGTATTACAAATCATAATGCCCAAAAAGAAAGAAAGAGTGAAAAGTGCCTGCCATAGAGGTAGGCTGCAGGGAGGGGAAATGGGAGTGAAACTGGGGATATGGGTAGTGGGAAATATACACTGGTGAAGCATGGGTGACAGAACAGTGTATGACTGAAATCCAATCATGAACAACAATGTAATTGTGCATTTTAGGGTGAGTCAATTTAAAATGTATATATAACACCATGGGAAATAATTAGCATTTACAGAAAAGGATGTTTTGAGTCCTGGAAATGGTGCAGTTGCAAAAGCACCCATTTTGGGGAGCACAAGGGCCAGCATTTGATTCTCAGTGATGCCCACATGTACTGAGCACAAAACACAGTCCTGATACTCTTCTTCCGTGGTGCTACAACAGCACATACTTTCTCTGCAGTACTGCAACCAGGTGTGTGCAAGAAATTCAAAGCAAGCCTATGACTCTTTCATTTATTTATTTATTTATTTATTTATTTATTTATTTATTTATTTATTTATGATGAGCATTTTAAAAATGTTTTATTATACCACCGTGAGACATACAATTACAAAGGTGTTCATAATTGGGTCTTGGTAATACAGTATTCCAGCACCCATCCCTCCACCACTGCCCCATTTCCACCACCAATGTACCCCACCCTCCCGCCCACCCCCCAGGCTGCCTCAATAGCAGGTACCCCAGTTTCCTCTCTTTCTCTCTCTTTCTCTCTCTCTGCATCTCTCTCCCTCTTCTTTTACACATTGTAAGCCTGTGACTCTTGATAAGCATGTGTGTGAGCACTTCAACAACTCACCCCCCCACCCCTTGTTACCCAGGAACCACCCAACTAGAATGTGAACTTTTTATTGCTTTTGATGTACAAGGTTGTTATACCATCACATGACATCACCAAGTGCCCAAGATTCTGCAGAGGTGTGTAAGACACTTCCTGTCCGTGTCTTCCCTCCCTTTTCATTGCTTGGTAACCTCAATTTTTCCGTTCAGTACTGACTATGTATTCCCTTGTCCTGTTTCTCTATATATCACAGAGTGAGATCATCTAGTATTTGTCTTTCCCCCTCTGATTTATTTAACTTAATAATGTCCTTCAGTTCATCCAAGTTTCGTGAATTGAGAGATTTTATCTTCTCTGATAGCCACACTACATTCATTATATAGATGTAATATACAATGAAATATATGTGTATATATATTATAACTTTTTAATTAAGTTATCTGTCAAGGAACATATGCGTTGTTTCTATATTCTGGCTATTGCATTAAGTACTGCAGTGCACAGAGGTGTACACATATCTTTTCAAATTATGCTTTTGTGTCCTTGGGATAGATACCAAGAAGTATAATTAGAATCTCTACTTATGTCTTTTAGATGTCTCCATACTATTTCCATAGAAGTTTAATCAGATAACATTCCCATCAACAGTGAAAGAGGACTCCTTACTCATCACATCTCTGCCAATAGTAGTTGTTTCTGGTCTTTCTGATACATGTCATTCTCAGACATGTGAGATAATATCTTATTGTCATTTTGATTTGCATTTCCCTGATGAGGAAATTTTCATGTGCCTACTGGCTATTTGAATGTTGTTTTGGGGAAGTGTTCTTTATTTCCCTGTCTCCATTTTTGATGGATTATTAGTTTTTATTGTTCTTAAGCTTTGTGAGTACTTTATTTATTTTGGATATTAGTCCTTTATCTGATATGTTGTATGCAAATATTTTCTTCTGTTAAGGTAACTTTTAATTTAGTCCAAGTTTCTTTTCTTTCTTTCTTTCTTTCTTTCTTTCTTTCTTTCTTTCTTTCTTTCTTTCTTTCTTTCTTTCTTTCTTTCTTTCTTTCTTTCTTTCTTTCTTTCTTTCTTTCTTTCTTTCTTTCTTTCTTTCTTTCTTTCTTTTCTTTCTTTCTTTCTTTCTTTCTTTCTGTCTGTCTGTCTGTCTGTCTGTCTGTCTGTCTGTCTGTCTGTCTTTCTTTCTTTCTTTTTTTTTTTTTTTTGCTTTTTGGGTCACACCTGGGGACGCTCAGGGGTTACTCCTAGCTCTGCATTCAGGAATTACCCCTGGCAGTGCTCGGGGGACAATATGGGATGCCGGGATCGAACCCAGGCTGGCACAGGCCGGCTGCGTGCAAGGCAAACGCCCTACCCGCTTGGCTATTGCTCCGGTCCAAGTTTCTTTTGCTCAGCATAGTATCTAGAAACATGATTTGGAGCTGAATAGATAGGAACGACATTATATTTTATTTATTTTATTTTTTTAAAAGTATTTTATTATACCACCGTGAGATATACAATTACACTGTATCACTGTATCACTGTCTTCCCGTTCATCATCGATTTGCTCGAGCGGGCACCAGTACAATTAAAAGTTCATATTTGGGTTTGGGTCATACAGTGATCCAGCACCCATCCCTCTACCAGTGCCCATCTCCCACCACCAACGTCCCGGTTCCCTACCCCTCCCTCAGCCTGCCTCCATGGCAGGTTCTTTATTTCTTTCCTTTTTCTCTCTTTCTCTTTTCCTTCTCTTCCAGACTATGGATTACAAAACATACATTAAAGGGTTGTCATGTGTATTTTTTTTTGCCTGTATTTAATGCTCAGTTCTAGGTTGGTATTAGTACTTTCGACAGTTGTTAGCACACTGTTCCATTTTCTGTCTTACCTAGCCTCTGACTCCCACACGTTTGTGATAATTTCCACCTTTGACAAGACCTCCTGATACATGTTTTACTTGACCTTGGATATTGGTATCATAATATGTACAAATATATATATATATATATATATATATTTATGTCATGCAAATAAATGCAGTCATTCTATATCTGTCTCTCTCCTTCTGGCTAATTTCACTCAACATAATCTTCTCCATGTCCATCATTTTTAGGCAAATTTTATAACTTCATTTTTTCCTAACAGCTGCATAGTATTCCATTGTGTGGATGTACCAAAGCTTCTTTATCCAGTCATCGATTTTCGGGCACTCTGGTTGTTTCCAGATTCTGGCTTTTGTGAATAATGATGCTATGAACATAAATGTAGGGATGGTGTTTCCGCTGCGTATTTTTCGCTTCCCAGAGTAGATTCCCAGGAGTGGGATGGCTGGGTCAAATGGGAGTTCAATTTCTAGTCTTTGGAGGAATGTCCATATTGTTTTTCCAGAAAGGCTGTACCAGCCGGCATTTCCATCAACAATGGATGAGTGTCCCCCTTTTCCCCACATCCACGCCAGCACTTGTTGTTGTTGCTCTTTTGGATATGTGCCAGTCTCTGTGGTGTAAAGTGGTATCTCATTGTTGTTTTGATTTGCATCTCTGATGATTAGTGATGATGAGCATTTTTTTCATATCCTTTTGGCCATTCGAATTTCTTCCTTGCTGAAGTTTCTGTTCATTTCTTCTCCACATTTTTTGATGGAGTTGTTTGTTTTCTTCTTGTAAAGTTCTACCAGTGCCTGATATATCCTGGATATTAACCCCTTATCAGATGGGTATTGGGTGAATATTCTTTCCCATTCTGTGGCCTGTCTTTGTATCTTAGTCACTGTGTCTTTTGAGGTGCAGAAGCTTTTTAGTTTCATGTAGTCCCATATGTTTATCTTTTCTTCTAGTTGCTTTGTTAGTGATATTTCACCTTTGAAGATGCCTTTAGCTTCAATGTTGTGGAGGGTTTTTCCTATATTTTCTTCAATATACTTTATGGATTCAAGTCTGATAATTGAGATCTTTTTTTTTTACTTTTTATTTTTTTAAAATTTTATTATTATTTAAAAAAATTTTTTATTATACCACTGTGAAACATACAATTACAAAGGTGTTCATAATTGGTTCTTGGTAATACAGTATACCCGCCCCCATCCCTCCACCAGTGCCCCATTTCCACCACCAATGTACCCCACCCCCTCCGCCCACCCCCAGGCTGCCTTAATAGCAGGTACCCCAGTTTCCTCTCTTTCTCTCTCTGTCTCTCTCTATGTCTCTGCATCTCTCTCCCTCTTATTTTACATATTGTGGCTAGCCCTGCAGATATTTAGAGTTTATCACTTAAGTCTCTTTGTGTATATTCAATGGTGAGTTTTAATCTAACATTACCATTTCCCACATTTAGTAAAACACTGGTATCTATATCCTATTAATGAATGCAGTCCTTCTATATCTGTCCTTTTCCTTCTGACTAATTTCACTCAGCATGATAGTCTCCATGTCCATCCATTTGCAGGTAAATTTCATAATTTCATCTTTTCTGATAGCCGCATAGTATTCCATAGTGTAGATATGATAATTGAGATCTTTAATCCATTTTGATTTGATTTTTGTGCATGGCATTAGACACAGGTCCAAATTCATTCTTTTACATGTCACTGCCCAGTTTTCCCAACACGACTTGTTGAAGAGGCTTTACTTACTCCATTTTGGACTCTTTGCACCTTTACCAAAGATTAAATGATCATGTGTTTGAGGTTGGGTGTCAGGATACTAAATTCTATTCCATAGGTCCACAGATCTGTTTTTAAGGAACAACATTTTAGAAGTGTTATTGTGTGTGTGTGTGTGTGTCTGTGTTTCTGTGTGCATATTTGTGAGATGGTTAAAT
>JAJIBD010038337.1:0-30603 GCA_021461705.1 Cryptotis parvus
CCTGTGCTAAGCAACAAGAAAAAAACCTCTGCAGATAGCTCCATGCAGTTCTCTCCTTTTTGGAATTCCATGGGTACAAGCCTCATCCCATTAAACTCTGCTGTATCTCCTCTTTTATAGGAGTCCATCAAACTCTGTATGGATTCTCATTGTTTTTCTTGAGGGAAAGGGTTTGGATAACATCTAGAGGTACTCAGGGTTCATGTTTGGCTCCATACTCAGGTATCATTCCTGGCAGTTCTTGAAGATTCATTTGTGGGTATTGAACAAGGGTTGGCAGTGTGCAAGAGCAACAAATACCTTGTTCTCTCTCTGGCCCCCTGCTGTTTCTTTCTTATGTGGCTGACTGTTAACTCTTTGTCAAGAGAGCATCGATTTAGAGCCTCACCTCCAATAGGACTCACCTCACCATGCATCTTAAGCCAGTGTCCTTATTTGCCCAATATACAATGGCTTAAACATCATTATTTATATTTGGAGTCTGGAATGTCTGAGTGCTTGTGTGTGTGTAATTGCAGTAGGAGATAAAATCAGTTCTTTGTATTCCACCTCCAGTGCAAGCAAGAGTCTACCTGAGAATTATAGCAGAAAGTGTTTTTTTTTTTTTTTTTTACATTTTTTAAAATTTTATTTAAACACCGTGATTTACAGAGTACATAATTTTTCAGAATACAGTTGTTAGATTCATCGTTTCAACACCAATCCACCATCAGTGTGCCCTCCACCACCATCAGAGACCCTCACATTTCACACATATCCTTCATCCCCATGCCTGCTCCTTAGACAGCACTAATTATGTATAAGGGAATGGTATTGATAAAGTCATGACTTTTTTTTCTGGAGTTGTAATGTGCGAGTCTGACCAATTTCTGTTCTTGCATTCACTCTCTGAGTGTCTAGAATATAGTAGGTTTCTACTAGTCAACCACAGACCCTGCACCTACATACAATGCTTATCTCAAATTTTTTCTCAACCTCTATGAACTTGCCTATGCATACACTGAATATCTATTCTATATTGCTTTTGGAGCTAATTCTCTAGATATGGTTGATGAATATATTCTTAGAAAAAAGTCTGTGAAGATTTTTAAAATCTTCATTGTGCCATTTCAGCCCACTGTATAAGAAATTATCGATATGTTCCCAGAGACCCACATCGCGCCCACACACTTGTGATTGCATGACCCATACTTAATTCTAGAACTCCACCCAGCAGACCAGCCTATCACAGCCCAGCTCGAGTGGCTGCTTGAGATGACTACAAGAGTATGCTACCCACACGGCAGAGCCTGGCAAGCTACCGTGTCGTATTTGATATGCCAAATACCAGTTAATTATAGGCCTCATTCCCATAACCTGATGGAATGGTTTGAGACCTTTATGTTCCTGGAGCAAGCAGGTTCCTTGGGCTCTACTTGCATGAGACAGGTCATGTGGAGATGTTCACTGGTGCCCGCTCAAGCAAATCGGAAGATGAACGGGAGAGACAGTAATACAGTGATATACTTAATTCTATGAAATGTGGTGGGATACCTAATACATCAGAATACCAGGCTTTGAGATATGAGTGTGCCATGTGGAGAGCGAGCAGCAGCTCTTCCGGGCATCCTGTGTCCCTGGATCATCGCCGACTGCACCAGCAGCAGTTCTGAATGGGCCCACTGGGCCTTCTGGAGGAGGACCATAGTGGCGAGGGCCTAGATCCAGCTCTATGGAAGTCTGATGTGTTTAGCCCATGAGACCTGCATATCTGGGCCTTGAAATTGGCTTCTACTCTCTTGGGTGGCACTCTGATGAGCTATGGAGTCCCGGACCTTAAAAATGGCTGCAATTGTAGTGTGTGAGGTTTTCCTGGCTTCTGATGCTCTATCAGGATGGCAGGCAAAGCCAGAATCTGCCCGTCCAGGGCGCCTCATGATCAGCCCAGCACTGGGAGGAACCAACAACAGCTCTTCTGTGTCTATAGCAGAAAGTTTAAGCTGAACAAAAGAAATAAGAAATCGTGTGTCTATTTTTTACTATTACTATTAGAAAAACAAACTCTGTTAAGGAGATCCAGAGACACTTTGGGTCCTCATGCCTGAAGATTTTAGTACAGTAAACAATTATGCATGGCAATTAAAAATTCCTTCTGATGTGACGGAAAACAAACTCAAACCTTCTGCAACAAGGATGATTTATTATTTAATAGTTATCTGAAAGTCGAGGCTTGTACCAGGCTCATCTATCTCTCAAGGTCTGACCACTGGACTCCTACAACTTCCCCAATGTAAAACCTGCTCCAAGGTGATGGATCTGAACAGTCTTATTTGAGTAATCTGAGAACACTTACAAATTGATAGTCATTTCAAAAGGAAATAATCAACACTAGTGTTTACTTTTGATGTTATTTTTCAGCTTCTCCAAACTTCACCCTTTTCCTCATTCTTATAAGTAGTGGAAGCCTTACTAGATTTGAATAAAGTGGGAAAGAACTCATTGAAGAAAAAAAAGTTTACCTGTGATACATGAGGAGCTCTAGGAGATAATCTTATAATATTTCCACATACTTTTTAAAAATTCATAACTCTAAGGACAAAATATGTGATAGAAAAAGGGGTTAGAAAAATTGCCATTATATGACTCCAGACACAGTAAATTGATTCTCTGTCCAGAAGAAGTAATTTGTTGTTTTTCTGATTAAAACCTCACTAACTTAGATTAACTGCAGATAATATCTCAGTATGCAACCAAATTGACAAAAAGCTTCATAGATTTGTAAGAAAAGAAGGCATCTCTCAACAAAGGCTGTTGCTAATTTTCTTGAACTTTCGTGCTTATAGACCAAGTTGAATACCAAATCTTGGCATTTATGCTTCCAGTAACAGTGAGCAGAATTTTCAATTAATTATGGCATGTGTGCTTCTGAAGGCCCTCATTTCTCTAATTACTTACTGGTTGCTGCTTTGCATTGCTTTTGTTCAATAAAATTTCCATCATTAGCATCCAGTCACTCTGGGGCACCCACTGCTTTCAAGATTCACTTGCAACCACACATTTTATCTTGACAAATTTTTGGAAGGGTCTCCCATATAAATGGGGGTGGTGAGGCGTGAATTGAGACGGAACCCATAGTCAGTTTTATATGATTCTTCTTATTTATTCCTGATTCTATCATTTGTTTTATGTGTTCAACAACTTTCTACTGAATTCTCACTATGTTCTGAGCACTTATAGGAGAGTAGAGAAAAATCTGACAAAACACACATGATTCCATTTCTATGGAATAGCTGTTATAGATTCTATGGAATCTATAGCTGTTTCAGTCACAATGTTGCAGCTCCCATCCCTCCCCAGTACGCATTTCCCACTACCAATGTCCCCAGATTCCCCCCCCATTCCCCCCAGAAATGTCTCTATAGCAACGACTTTGCCTCTTCTCTGTCTCTGTCTCTGTCTCTGTCTCCCTTTCTCCTCTCTCTCTCTCTCTTTTTTTCTCTCTCCCTTATTTTTTATACATTGTGGCTTGCCATACATACATTTAGGGGTTATCATGTAAATCCCTTTGCCTACATTCAATGCTCCAGTTCTAGTCTGGCATTACTATTTCCAACAACTAGTAGAACACTTTGGTATATATTTATATCCTGCAAATGAATGCTGTCATTCTATATCTGTTCCTTTCCTTCTAACTGATTTCACTCAGCATGATGATCTCCATGTCCATCCATTTGTAGGCGAATTTCGCTTGACTCTGTTTTTTCCTAACAGCTGCATAGATTCCATTGTGTGGATGTACCATAGTTTCTTTATCCTGTATTCTGTTCTTGGGCAATCAGTTTGTTTCCAGATTCAGGCTATTGTTACATGATTCCATTTCTAGGCTTGAAGTTTTAGTGGGAGATGTGGAGAAAAATGAGATAATGAAATAATTACAAGCTAGTGAAAGTTCAATGAAGGAGGAAAACAGTCAAGAATTACTCAATTTAGACCTGGCGAGGTTCTCTCTGCCTCAAACGTTCCTTGGTGCTGCAGTGCTTACCCAAAGAAGCCCAGTTCCAGTAAGGCAGTTGTTTTAATGTGGACCCTTGCTGAAATTCTGGTTTCACTGTCCCATTGTTCCACACACATGTTAAATATTAACTACTGCTTGTACACAATATACAGCTGACCCTTTGCCAACATGCAGATCAGGTTCGCGGCCCTCATGTAATAAAATTCAAAGCCTAGATTTCTGGGTAATTTAAAAAAATTTTTTTATTATGCCACCGTGAGACATACAATTACAAAGGCGTTCGTACTTGGTTCTTGGTAATACAGTATTCCAGCACCCATCCCTCCACCACTGCCTATTTCCACCACTAATACCCCACCTCCTGCTCACCCCCCAGGCTGCCTCAATAGAGGTAGCCCCATTTCCTCTCTCTCTCTCTCTCTGTCTCTCTCTTGCTGTCTCTGCACTCTCTCCCTCTTCTTTTACACATTGTGGCTAGCCCTGCAAGATTATTTAGAGTTTTATCACTTAAGTCTCTTTGTGTATATTCAGTAGTGAGTTTTTTCCCACACTTAGTAAAACACTGGTATCTATTTATATCATATTAATGAATACAGTCATTCTATATCTGTCCTTTTCCTTCTGACTAATTTCACTCAGCATGATAGTCTCCATGTTCAATCCATTTGCAGGTAAATTTCATAATTTTGTCTTTTCTGATAGCTGCATAGTATTTTCTGGGTAATTTTACTACATATAGACTACTGTTGACTGGAAGCCTAACTGATACCATAATTGATTAACACATACTTTTTATGTATACATATATATCATATACTGTATTCTTACAGAAAAGTAACCTAGAGGAAAGAATATAGCAAGAAGAGTATAAGAGGAGCTTAAGCTTATAGTACGATGGATAGGGCAGTTGCCTAGCATACAGCTGACCTGGTGATATACAGGCTGATCCCTGATATTCCACCCTGGTCCCTAAATCTTGCCAGACGTGATCCCTGAGTGCAGAGCCAGGAGTGAGTTCTGAGCACCACCAGATGTGGCCCCTAAAAAAAGCATAAACAGGGGCGGGGGCGATAGCACTTTAGCGGTCCAGGGCATTTGCCTTGCATGCAGCCAACCTGGGTTCAATCCCGGCATCCCATATGGTCCCCGAGCACCATCAGGAGTAATTCCTGAGCAGAGAGCCAGAAATAACCCCTGAGCATCACTGGGTATGACCCAAAAAGCAAAAAAAATAGCATAAACAAAACCAAAGAGATCATAACGAAGAGAAGACAGAGTGTACAGAACTTCATTCTCTTCTTAATATTAAGTTGCAAGAATATATGGATGAGGGACCACAAATCTCCAAGTCATGTACTACAAGGGTCAACTGCGGCGCCAAGAAGCTCAGACTTTGACTTACTAATGTCAGAGAAAAAAAAAAATTTAGGACGATGGCTTCACTTTTTTTTTTTAAATTAAATATTGCAGTTTATATCATGCTGAGTGAAATTAGTCAGAAGGAAAAGGACAAATATAGAATGACTGCATTCATTAATGGGACATCAATATATACCAGTTCTACTAATTGCTTGGAAATATTAATGGCAAGACTAGAACTGAGCATTGAATGTACACAAAGGGATTTGCATGATAATCCCTAAATGTCTGTAGAGCGGGCCAGCGTATTGGGTAAGCCAGAGAGGTCAGAGAGACAGAGAGAGAGACAAAGAGGAAGAGATAGAGAACCTGCCATATAGGCAGGTTTTTGGGGAGGGGAGGGAATTGGGGACAATGGTGGTGGGAAATGGGCTCTAGTGGAGGGGAGGGGTTCTGTGAACACTCATGTGATCGAAACCCCCTAAACATGAACAATGCTGTAATTGTATATCTCACGGTGGTATAATAAAATATTAATTTAAAAAATTAAAAAATTAAAATAAAGTCTCCGGAAAAAATGCTCAAGATGAGAGCCTTCTACTGAGAGTATGCCATGTACACAGCAGAGCCTGGCAAGCTACCTGTGTTGGATTTGATATGCCAAAACCCAGTAACAATTATGGGCCTCATTCCCATACCTAAAGGAAGGGTTTGAGGATCTTCCTGTTTCTTTTTTTTTTCAAATTTTATTACACCACTTTTAGACATACAATTTCAAGATGCTCATGCCGGAGTTTTGGTTCTACAGTGTTCCAACACCCATCCCTCCACAAACCCATCTCCCATCACCAATGTCCCCACCTCCTTCTCCCCACACCTCAACTACTTGGCGGGTTCTGTATGTCTTTTCTCTCCTCTCTATCTCTCCCTCCCGCCTAACTTTTCCTACACATCGTAGAATGCAGTACATTAAAAGGACATAACTGTTTCCACTAGTTTGATGGACCATGCGCGACTTGTAGCCGCGCGACTTAGGGACCTCATGGTCAGCGTCTGGACAGCGAAGGTGGCAGCTAGTGTGGTGGGCGAGTCTCATCCGGCTGCTTCGGGACCCCCAGAGGTGATAGGCCCACTCCCCAAAACCCATCTGTGCTCCTGGGAGCCCCCATGGTCAGCTGGGCCTGGGGAGAGCCGAGTTCCAGCTTCCCCAGCTGCGTGTGAGCCTCTGCTGTTATGGCTGGTGGCCCCAGGGGCAGCTCCTGGGCGGGGCCACCAGGCTTAGCCAAAATGGACCGACCCTGGCTCCATCTGACGAAGTTCCGGTGATTCCCGCTTCTGGGAGCTGGATCTTCCTGTTTCTGGAAGGAGCAGATTGCCCTTGGGCCACACTTGCTTGCGCAGGATGTATGGAGATGTTACAGTGCCTGCTTTCGAGCAAATCGATGAACAATGGGAAGACAAGTGATACAAGCGACACAAGTGAATAATATTAATATATAAATATTGTGGCAAATATTATGGATACCCAGGAGTAAATATTTTAGAGTTAATTAACTCCTGTATCACAAATGCAGTCTTCCTGTGTCTATCACTGAAGGTCTTTGCGCTAACATAAGAATATGCAAAGCACATTCAGGAAAGAAACAAATTTACTTACAAAACCCAGGGCTGTGAAAAGAGTAATCCAACATTTCTCAAAGATCTTTAATATCCCAATTTCTTTATCAATTCATCTGTCTTTCGACATTTTGGGTTGCTTCTATATTCTGGTTATTGTGTAGCACTGCAGTGAACACAAGATTGCATATAATTTTGAATGAATGTTTTTATGTTCTTGGAGGAGATGCCAAAAAGTAGAATTGCTGAGTTCTACAGAAGTTCTAATTAATTTAAATTTTATTTATTATTTATTTTATCAAAGAACTGTGATTTACAAAGTTATTGATAGTTGAGATTTAGATATATATTGGTCTAACAACAATCCCAGCACCAGTGTTACCTTCCCTCCACTAGTGTCCCGTGTTCTCTCTCCCAACCCACTTACCCACTCAAGCCTGCCACCTTGATTACTCACAAAGTTTGTGGTAGAAGTTGGACTCACGTAGTGTTGCTGACTATGTGACTCAATGACTCAGTCACTGTTACCGACTATGCGGTTTGTATACTTAGCTACAGTACACTCCTGTATGACTGATGTAGCTGAGGCTCTTGACTCCTGCTCTGTTACTCTTCATCATCATCTTCATACTCTGTTTTTTTTTAATTCATTTTCTTCCCTGTCCTTCTCCCTATACTCTTGAGTCAAAGGTGATGTTGGCACCCACCTCCATTACTACATAGAATTCCCTTACCCGGTTTTTTTTTTTCGGTGTCCCCCCATACCACTCTCCAATCGGGTGGAGAGTGAAAGAAACCACTCTCATGAAAGAAAGTCCTTTTGCTGCACATCCCACCACCACTGTTGGTGACAGAGAGTTAGAGTGAGTGAGAGACAGTTCCATACAAAGATTAGGTCTGGAGGTGAACTCTCTGGCCTGGAGCATACAAAGGACCTGGCCAATTAAGCAGCATGAGAACCTGTAAGGATGCACCAGCAGCAGATGTTAGCATTCCAGCACAGCCTGCACTGTCAGTGGTGCCGCAGATCTACAAGAGACTGACATGATCCCTTTTTCTAGGGCTTGGGCATGAGTGGGTTGTGAAGAGAAAGGGGAAGGAGAGAGCCAAGGACTCCCAGCTTCCTGGCCTTGAAGAGGTTGGCATGCTGCCAGCAGAGGCGGTAAAGTGGTGTGAAGGCAGCAACACTACTTTAATCAATATATAGATTCTTCCCAGTAAAGCCAGAAATAATTTCTTCCCTGGAGGCTCCTCAGAGTCTTAGAAGGAAAGAGTCCAGACTTCTTGCTGGGGTTCTCTCACAGCAAGGACATAGTGAGGGGGATTATTCCACAAGCTTTTAACTGAGATTCTGCAAGGGTGGTGCGTGGACTGAATCTGGCACAGAGAGCAGCGAGTTACTTTGCCACACATGGGAAGCACCTCACAAAGTACTGTCTTTGCACTGCAATGGAATATTCTCCGAGGACAGCAGCGGGAATGAGGACAGGACTGGGAATAAGGGTGGTGCTGTCCTTCCCAAGGCATCTGTTCCTTTGTTCCCCCTGCAGACCCGCTGTTCCCTTGATTCTGTCAGTGCGGACTGGGAAGTCTCAGAGTCTGTTCTGCAGAGGGGGCTACTGTGAGCTGCAGAACCCTCAGGGAGGGAGCCCAGAGTGGGAACAGTCACCTTCCTGACTGACAGGAGGTGGGCCCATTGCACTCTTTGTGTTGTGTGCCTAGCCCCAGATTCTGCCTCCCTCTCCTCCTGAGGCCCCTGTGATTGTGTTGGGTCTACCAGTTAGGCCAGGATCACAGTTAGACCAGTTAGGCCCAGGATACCAGTTAGACCTCCTCTTTCCAGGTCACAGAACTAGGAACCTTGCTTCCACCTCAACTTTATATCACTGTTACCACAGAGCTGAGGCACTCCAAGGAAGCAAGACTTGAATAATGTAGGGTCTATTTTCTGCCTGTCATAGAGGCTCTTTCTCTTGGTCTCACATGAATTCCTGCAAGCTAATCTGAAATTGATCAGACTTACAAGATTTCTTGTTCTTTCTTTTTATTTTTTGTTTTCTTATTGGGGTCTCACACTGCAGTGCTCAGACCTTCATCTGGCCCTTTTGCCCAGGGATCAAATCTGATGGTGTTGATGGGATTATATGTGGTGCTGAGGATCAAACCAGGGTTGGCTGCAAGGCTTTACTCTCTGTACTATATATCTGGCTCCCTCACTGCTTTCTTAAGACCAATTTTCAAGTAATTTAAGTTGGGGGCTCCTTAATATTTCTTTTCTAGTGATTCCTTCTTTTCCCAATAAATGTGTTAGACCCTGAGTACACACACACACACACCCACACACACTCACACACACACGCTCACACGCGCTCTTCATTTACTGATAATACTTGCCCAGTAATAAACCATAAAAAACTTGTTTTGGGGGCCTCATTGGGTGATGCTCAGGGGGTTACTCCTGGCTCTGTACTCAGGAATTATTCCTGACAGTGCTGCATGGGGGGACCATATGGGATGTGGGGATTGAGCCCAAGTCAGCTGCATGGAAGGCAAGCGCCCTTCCTCACCATACTATTTTCTGAGCCCAAATAAACTTATTTTAAAGTACTGCCCCCTCCATTCAGCTCCAGGACCCATAGAGTTCCATAGTTTAAAAGCTAGAATTTAAAGAATGCCGAAAAAAGTAATTAAGTGTATGCTTCTCAAACTAGGTCATTGATTTTATCACCCTTCAATTATAGTTACTAACCAAGGCCTGCAGTTCACCTCAATGGATGACTGATTTTTCCCCAGAGCTGGAGGGGTAGAGGGGTTGTTCTGGTCATGCACCCTGATCCTGTGTCTAGTCCCCCAAATGAGGAGGCTCTTTCACAAAGACCAATAACCAGATGTAATTGATGACCATAGTGCATTGAGTGTGAGAGGCAACAACTTCCATTACAGTGACAGAAATGCAAGGGAGACCTCAGTTACCTCACCCAGGACTCTATTCTCAATTTCCTGCATCCCTTCTGGTGGGGAGGGTGGAGAGGAAGAACCAGCTGAGTGGACCTGAGTGCAGGTGTGGAGTGACCGTGTTGTGCCTCTTGGTATGCATGGTTTACCCCTGACATCACCTGCCTCCTGGAGCACCATGAGAACTGAGCCCTAAGCATCATCATATATGATCCCCCAAACAACAACAACAAAATGGACAAAATGTGAAAATGAAAATAAAAAATAAATAAATAAATAGACCAATAAATAAAAGAGGCCAACTTGAGTTTAAAATGCTGCTTGTAGAGCTTCTGGCAGAAGACATGTTGGAGTTTGGGGGTTGGGCAGAAGGGTTTTGGACTACTAATAGTGGCACAAAGAAGGTAATGGAATCATAAATGTAATGGAGAGATAGAGCACTTACTGCGTGTGTGCCTGCCGGGGTTCCATCCCTGTCACTGAGAAAACTGTCGCGGACAGATGAGTGGTACTGGAATTAGCACCAACCTGTTGTGTGTTGGGATCTGAGAGTTCTGATGCTCGCCTATCTGCCTGCGACAACTGTTTTTCCAGGGTGTGGGAAGGCATCCCAGCCCTGTGGTGCCACAGTCTGGAGATATTCCAGACCACTTCAAACAAGGCAGGTGTTTGCAGACTAAAATTTCCGTAAATGACACCTGCTCCTCAGTGTTCATTGTCTGAGGAACTCAGTGGGAGCAAATTTTGATTCCAGACACTCACCCACTTTCTTGGAGATAGAAGAATTTGGGACACATCCATGTCAGGAATCTATTCTGGCACTGTTCAGGGCACCATATGCTTGGCTACATGTAAGGCCAGAGCCTTAAACCCTGTTCTCTCTCTCAGCCCTAATGTTTAGCATGTCCCAGTGGTGGTGGTATATTGTCATCTCTTGGGTTGTCATATGAGCCCAGAGAAATATTCTCCTTGCAAGCCAGTGCTATGATTTATTTGAATCAGATTATAATGAGTTTGTGCTTCAGCTGAAAAGAATCAAGATGGCTCTGCCAGATCTCAGCCTATTCTGCTGATGTTCTGAGGAGGTAGCTTGAAAGTGGCTTTTATGGAGGGACTGGGATGCAGAGTGGAGAGGAGTAGAGCCTGCTGGCAGCCTACACTCTCTATCTCTTCAGCTTTAATTTTCACAAATCTGGGATGCCAGTCGTGCTTAGCAAGGCCCTGAGGAGGGTGGTGATGCCAGGGGTGTCCCTGGGGGTGTCTAGGCACCAAGAAGCACTTTGCTTGCATCGGGAGTTTGCCTAAACTTGTTTTCTATGGCTCTTTTTGATGACTCTGGATGTCTGGAGGGAAGAAAGACCTCCAGGTTCCCTGCAGCAGAGGGAGGAGGCAGGAGAGAGGTGGGCCAGAGGCAGCCACACTTAACTAGCCCACTGCCCCCCTTTTTCCTTTTCAGATCAAAGATTACTTAGTGGCCCACAAATAGTGACATCTCTAAGTGGACTAGAGAAATTGCATCTAATTCTTCCCCTTTTGATGCTAGATTCTCCCACTTTTTATCCCCCTCCTAGTACTTTTGTACCCAGCCTACTGAGACCTACCCTTCAGAGACCCACCCTTCAGAGACCCACCTTTCAGAGGAAAGTATTTCAAGCCCAGGAATGCTTGAACTACAGACACAGACACACCAGGCAGAGCAGCTACCAGCTCTCCCCGTTGCTAAGAGAAAGATCTAATTTATCTCCAAATTACCAAAAATATTCTACCCACCCTCTCCGAGAGCCCGGCAAAGCTACTGAGGTATACCGACTGCACAGCAGAGCCTGGTAAGCTGTCTGATACGTATTGATATGACAAAACCAGTAATAACAATCTTTATTTCCCCAATCCTGAAAGAGCCCTTAATGGAAACGTTGCTGGAACCCTCTGGAGCAAATCGATGAATAATGGGATGTCACGTGATCAAGTGATCAGTACTTTTCCCTAAATGTGCCCTCTGGATTCTTCCAGGCACTGCACAACCACCTGGAGGTTGGTATAAGATACTTTGGGACATGCTAGTTTAGGGGTTTGGTGCTATTGGAATGGCCTTGTGGTTTTCATGAGCTGTCACAGCTTTAACCAGGACCTTTCATCATGACCTTGCTGGCACTAGTAAAAGCATCTTGTCAAGTGGGCAAATGATCGATAGACTATGTGAGGAGAGCACTGGAAGAAACAGAGACTGTGACATGCTCTGTCTATCTGCTAGCTGAGTGCCAGAGAAAGTCAAAACCCGGAAGTAGGCTTGGGCTCTGTCAGCTTTCTGCACTGATTCTCCTCCTCTCCAGGCACAAGAATGCGGTGGCGCGCTCACTTTGGTTCCATGCTCCCCAGGAGACCCATCCTTCTTCTCTTGGTCCCCGACTCTCCTTGACTCTTGCATTTTTTTCGTAAGGTCTCCCCAGTTCTTCACCTGAGACCTGTGTTGTATCCTCTGCCCTGCCCTTTCGCAGTCCTCTGCAGCGAGAATCTGTTCTGCCGCACTCCAGCTCTTCCCTTGGAGGGACTTTAGCTGCAACAATTTAACTGCAATTATTCCTATTCTACTCCAGTTAACGCTCTTTCACTTTCACCCCTGACCGTTCAGATCCATCTTCTGCCCTTACCTGTGTCCCAAATCCCCTGTGACTTTGGACAATCTACAGCTCCCAGGATACCCACCTTGTCCTGGAGCAGTTATTAGTGTCTCCTTTACCTGGCTTTTCTGTCCCAACCACAGTGCTCATCACTCACAGACTTCTCATCTCTCCCCTGTGCCTTTTTGCCCTGGGGCCTGACCACCCTTGCATGTGGACCCCCCTGAGCTCTAAACCTCCCGAGGTGAGGAGATATGAGCATCCACTTTAGCTGTCTTGGAGCTGCTTGTCTGTCCCGCTAGCCTCCCCAAATCAACACAGAACATGGACCTTTCTGTGCCAGACTAGCTCTCATTATTCATTTTTGGCCATGGATACTCCTTTCCAGACCTCAGAACTCATTGAAGCACCATCATGCAACTGTGAATATCTTACTTCTAACTAAGGTCACATTTTCAGGCTTCAGTGCTAGGATTTCAATATATCTTTGGGAGGGGTGGGGGTGGTGGAGGGGACAGGGGAATTCAGCCTATAAGCATTAGCACTATCTTTCTTCTGTGCATAAACTCTTTTAAATCTTCAAGTCTTTTCTCAGTTTTCTACGACAGGAAGAAGTTCCAAGATGTCCTGGGTTATTTTCATCTTGAGTGGCACCTGCATTCTAAATTAAACTTGTACTTGCTTCCTCCCCATGAGACTGTTAGTTGCCCAAGGCCCAGGATATGTATGCCCAGGACAAAATTCTGTGTCTGTCTGATTGAAATTTCTAATCAAGAATATGTTTGTATTTTTGTTTTTGCTAATCTGGTCTGACATAGAAAAAGACTGGGCCCTAGGATAACCCAGAGCCACAGCAGAGCCTGGCAAAGCTACCTGTGGTGTATTCAATATGCCAAAACAGTAACAATAATGGACCTCATTCCCCGCGAATGGAGCGTTACTGGTACCCGCCCGAGCAAATCAGTGGCCGAGGGAAGCCAAGTGATACAAGTGATACAAGTGATTTTTTTTTTTTTGCTGACGAAGCCTACTTTTTTTCCCCCAAATTGAATGAGTCCTGGTGGTGTCAAAATGTTCATGATCATTCAGTAAATGAACGTTAGTGTATCTATTTATATACTTTATCTCTTCCTTTTTAAAACTCATTAAATATTTGTATTATAGTTTATGTAAGGCAGTTACAGTGCTATTCAAGTTTACAGCATTGATATGTAGTTACTACACCCCTCCTCCACCAAGGTGTTCCTGACCATCCTCCACAGCTCCTATCTCACTGCTAATCTAAAGCCATCATCTTTCCCTCTACTTCTTGGCATCAGTTTTATAATCCAGGAACAAGGGTTTCTCACTGTTTGGTACTGCTCAAACAATATCAAAACAAATTTTGCTTTAACTCTCTGTATTCCAAAGATCATATGGTCCTTCTCCCACTGACTTATTTTGCTTACCTTCTCTATCCTCCAGTACCATCCACTTCACAGAAAAATGAATGATTGTATATTTTCATATAGCTGCATATTATTCCATTGTGTATATACCCTAATTTTCTATTTGTTTATCTATAAGCTATGTTTGGGTTGTCTCCTTATCCTGTATCTATTGTATTAAGCAGTGCAATAAACTAAGTGTGAGTGTATTTTCCAAGCAATACTTTTTTGTTCTGAGGTAGATGCCAAGAACTGGGATCACTGGAGTCACGTTAAATTCCTATTCTTGCTTTTTCTTAGTAATTTTTGTATGTCCATTGTACTTATCACTTGATCATTTGAATCCGTTATTCATCGATTTGCTCCATTGGACCCTATCACGTGCCAATGTTGCCCAATGGCATCTAGTTGATTCAGGAATATGAAGAGCCATTGTACTTATATAGTATAATTTTACTTTAATGATTTTATACTTTTATTTATAGTATAAGTATAGATCATAGAAACAAGCAATAATAAGTAGTACAAAAATACGGATCTCAGCACAGTTTCATCAATGTGTTTCTTTTCAAGGCAGCTTCAGTAATTTGAAGTGGCCACACTGGGATGGGAAGAAGTTTTCTTCGTGACAATAATGCACAATGCAGTGTATGCTTACATGTAAATGACCCTCCTCCTCCCTGGCCCACCAAACCATCAGTAACTATTGTATTGGGGGTTTATTTGATCTTTAAAAAAAGAATCTTGGGGCCGGAGTGATAGTCCAGCGGGTAGGACATTTGCCTTGCACACAACCCCGCCATGCTGGCCTGGGTTCAATCCCGGCATCCCCATATGGTCCCCAGCACTGCCAAGAGTGGTTCCCGGGTGCAGAGCCAGGAGAAACCCTGAGCATTGCCGGGTGTGACCCCAAAAGCAAAAAAAATCTTGGGCCAGAGCAATAGTACGGTGGGTAGAAGGCGTTTGCCTTGCATACAGTTGACCGGGGTTCAATCCCCAGCATCCTATACTGTCCTTGATCACAGGAAGGAAGTAATTTCCTGAGTAAAAAGTAAGGAGTAGCCCTTGAGCATCACCATATGTGACCCAAAAGCAAAAAAATAAAATAAAATAATGTATCTTGAATAGTCTCCTTGTGTCCTCACTGTATTAGGGCAGTATGTACACAGTCAATCTGAGTTCAGCTCACTGTGCCTCTTCCCCTTCTTCCATATTATTATTTTAGTGGAAAACTTTATGAAGTATGACATAATGTATAAATATTCATATGAACAGAAAAATCCAAAGAAAAGCACAGTAAAATCATTGTTTTAAACTAAAAGCACCTACATTTCTAGCACTCACGCTAGGTGGACCAGGATTAAGATGGCAGTGTCCCACAGGCTCCAGGGCACCCCCAGTCTATCTATCTGCCCTGTCCTCCACCTTTAATTTCATGGATTTATTTTGTTTGCTTTTCTACTTTATCTCAATAGAAGCATTCACCTTAAAATACTCTTGTGTTCCATATTGTTTCATCTATAAGTAAATATGTTTATCTATAAGATAAATATATTTTAAATATGTCTGCAATCTGTTAGAAAATTTAGAAATATTGAAAAAGAGAGGAGATTTTGAGCCAAACACAAAGTAGCAGTGTGACGGGGTAGGTAACTTACATATATCCTACAGTGAGTGCTTTTGCATAGCGAAAGTCAGCAATTCTAAAAAACCTCTCTGTGCAGTTGGAAGGGGCTGCTCTGGCCACTTCATCTGCAGATAAATTACTTTTACTGTTACCCCTGGTAGACCAGGCGGCAGGAGGAGGAAGAACAGCCCCCCTTGAGAATTTGTGTCAAGAGTCCATGACTACAACAATATACTTCCAGATCATCTCAGAAGAGTTTTGGAGAAATGAGTAGGAAGAAGAGAGGTGTCTGCTGTGCTGTTCTACATCTCAGATAGGTCAGTTTACTGTACCTCCACTCCTGCCCTATCCAGAGTTCTCCTAATCTCATTTTTGGCTGAATCCATGAATTCTGACACCACGAATTGGGATCTCTCTCCACTGTCCGCCCAGCCTATTGAATTCAAATTCTATAGAAATGAAGGGGTCATTTGATTCTAAGGCTAAGAACTCATGTCAAAGATTATCTTTAGCACAGACTGCCCTACTTCCAGCTTTCTTTCATCCTGGAGAGAATCACTGTCTTCCAATCATCATCCATTTGCTTGAGGCAGGCACCAGTAACATCTCCATATGTCCTGTCTCATGCTAGTAGAGCCTAAGGGCACCTGCTTGCTCCAGGAACATAAAGAGCCTCAAACCATTCCATCAGGTCATGGGAATGAGGCATATAATTGTTACTGGTATTTGGCATATCAAATATGACACGGGTAGCTTGCCAGGCTCTGCCGTGCAGGTGGCATGCTCTGTAGGTACCGCTTATCTCCAGCATTTATTGATGAACCACGCGGCGCAGCAGCCCAGCTAGCCGGGCTGTGATCAGCTCGTCTGCTGGGTAGAGTTCTGACCAGAGAGTCTGAATGTGGAAAATGGCAGCCCTCTGGAGTGGGGTCATCTGGCTTCTTGCAAGTCTCTGCTGGGTGACAGGCCAGGGCTAGAACCCAACATCCCTCCCGGGCACCTCGTGAGCAGCTGGCACAGGGAGAGCAAGTAGCAGCTCTGCCCCATGTCTATGGCAGTGGGGGGCGCCCAGTAGAGAATATGTGGAGTATATTCTCACAGGAGCAGACCCACCATATCTCTTTCTCCCCAGATGTATAGTTCTTCTGCTTCCTTTCCTGTGACCCTCAAGCATTTAGACAATATGCAAGTGGGATTATCAATGCGTTAGATCTTATATTCAGAGCTTATAACGCATGCTTCCCGAAAGGGTTTTCATAAGAATGCAATTAATTCTCTCCACAGGTAGCCTACTGGCAAAGGTGTCTAAACTAAACCTGTACTTAGTGCTGTTCCAAGACGGCTGTGTATATGCTGTTGACACATGTCATACACAAGATAACTGTGACTTCAAGATTTGCCATAGGCAAAATCTCAGTTTTCACAGGAATCTTGTGAGAAAGATACTTATTATGCTAAGGTAACTAGTCAGGGAGATGGGGAATTGGAAACTGAGTGAGGGTGAAGTGGCACATGAGAAGCAGAGTACCAAATCTTGCTTTGCCTTCAAAGTACATCTGGTCCTATATCACCATCTCATCTCACTCAGTGTGCTTGAAATACCACACAAGAGCTTCTCTGAGTGGGTGTTTTGTCTTGACTTCCACGTCTTTGAGGACTGGGGTGCTCCCCATTTGAGGAATCCTCTTCCACTTGTATATGATTGTCTGTAGTTGAAAGCACTTTACAAACAACCTAGGGGCTGAATTTTATCTTTTGAAAATTCTCAAAATAATTTGGTATCTATTTCTTCTTAATTATTATACAGAAGAAACTTAATCCCTTTTTTAAAATGCAAGAAGTATTGGACCAGAGGCTGGACCAGAGAGAGCATTTAGCCCAAGTTTGATTCCTGGTACCTACAGTTGTTCCCCAAACCCTCCAGGGATGAACCTGCTTGCAAAAGCAGGAATAAGCTTTGAACACTAATGGGCATAGCTTGCGAAATAAACTTCAACATAAGATAAAAATATTTTGTTGTAAAGACCAAATGATAAATGTCCCCAAATGGCTTATAGTCCTAAAACTTGTACAAGCACATGTCACATATCTCTTATGAACAGAGAAGAAAGGTCTGTTTAATCATTCAAATAATTAAATGATGACTCCCCAAAATGGCAACTCTGTATCACTGTATCACTGTCTTCCTGTAGATCATGGATTTGTCGAGAGGGCACCAGTAACATCTCCATAGGTCCTGTCACATGCAAGATAGCCCAAGGGCATCTACCCCGCTCCAGAAAATAAAGAGCATCAAACCATTCCATCAAGTCATGGGAACGAGGTTTATAATTGTTACTGGTATTTGGCATGTCAAATATGACATGGGTAGCTTGCCAGGTTCTACTGTGCTAGGTGAGATTCTCTTGTAGTCACCTCAAAACTTGAGCATTTATTGATGAATTGCAAGGCCGCCGCGGCCGGCGAACAGGCTGTGATCAGCTCTGTGGTGACTCTGTATTAGTCCTAAAAGCGGGAAAATAGTGTTGACTTATCATTCATTAGTGTAAATCTGCTACTACATTTGAACTAGAGGTTCTTATCTTTTCAAGTATGAAGCAGACTCAGTCAAGTCACTTCAATATTCTCACCTGAATCACTATGCTAACTGCTAAATTATTTAGATCAGCTTCCTTTCCTGTGTGTCCCTACACTCCAATCCATACTGGTAAGTTATTCAGTCTATATAGCAGTTCCTTGGAAACTTTATACACTCTAGCCAGAACTACTCCCTAAAATACCAGTATTGCTCCCTATTAAATGTGTCCACTTGACTGTATAATGAACATCTGACACTTAACTTGTCTAAAACTGGCTTTGATCAGTTGTTGTATTAACTCTGGGGACCTGTATCCTCTAAAGAAACTAATGGACTAAGCCTGGACAAGTTCAATGATTTTCTTGGATCTTATTTTCCTAATCTGAAAAATGAGGTGATTATACTACTTGTTGGTATCTTTCAGCCCTAACTTCCCTCTCATTCAGAGAGAGATTCAAAGCATTGAAGGGGTTCCATTTTTATCAGAGGTGTACATGTGGGCATCAGCAGGCAGCATCTTACTCTTGCAGTGATTAGTGTTTATCAGGAGACATATGTTTTGCTTCAGAGAGTTTTCCTCAGTTATTAGTAGAGTGCATCTTCTACCATCTGTATTCATTTCCCAAAAGGTGCTGTAACACATTCCCATAAGCTTAGTTGCTTAAACAACAGACATTTATTCTCCCAGCTCTGAATACTATCTGAAATAAGTATCGCTGGGCCCAAAATCAAAGTATTGATAGCACCAGAGTCTATCTGAAACACTGGGAGAAATCTATTTTGTGTCTTCCAGATACTGATGGCAGCCAGCATTGCTGAACTGTTACTGCTCCAATCTCTGCCTCTGTCCACAGTGCTGTTCTATTGGTGAGGGCTCTCCCTCCATAATCCTTCACAGAGTACTGGTGATTGTATCAGTCCACTCTGATTAACCAGAATAATCTTCCCAGGTTGCAATTCTTCATTTGGTCATATCTACAAAGAGACTCTTTCCTGAAAAGGCTTCCAAATCAGTGGTTGTTCCTTGATGCATTTGGGTGGTCATTTTTTCCAACCCACAGCACCTTCTTTATATCAGCTGTGTCCCTGCAATTGGCAAGGAGGAAATAAGCAATTACAGTGATATTTCCAGCTTTTCTCTTCATAGCTGCACTTTGTGAAAATCAATAACAGAGGTGGTCTTTGGACCACATCACAGTAGTGATGGGTCTGATATTCTTTGAAAAAATGCACAGAACTGTCCCAGGCAAAGAACACAGGGTATGTATTTGAGGATGTGTCTGAGTTACTTGTTAAGTTCAGCATGAAAGCCTCAGCATCCCAACTCCTTGACAGATGATTGCACACAGATGACCTGTTCAAATAATTCATTTTCGTTTGTACCTTTCTTATCTATGTTGCTGTTCATAGGGGCAACAGGGAATAAAAATCTGCAACTGAATTGGAAGCAACTGAGCCTTTGATATCATGACATTATAACATGCATTTTTGAGGGTAGGGAAGACAAAGGAAGGAAGTTGGCCCAAGTCATTAACACATATTTACTTGATAACATGCATTTTACTGTAAATGCGTGTGACTTTTGAGCTTTTCAGTTTTCTGTTTTCTCTCTCTCTCTCTGTCTCATTATTATTATTAAATTGTGACTTCAGGAACAGAAACTCCATCAAGTCCTTCCCTGTAGACAATATCATGAACATTGTCTGTAGGTTGCACATTTTGCAATCCCAGCAGAGCCTCGAAACAAGCCAGATGACCCCCTCCACGAGGGCCGCCATTTTCCACATCTGGACTTCCTCTCATCAGAACTCCACCCAGCAGAGCAGCCTATCACAGCCTGGATCGTCGACACCCACCCAGCAGCAGTTTTATCAATCCGGACCAGGTATGCTGATCCAGATACTCACAGACATGGGGCAAGAGCTGCTACTGCCTCTCCCTGTGCCCAGCCACCCACCGGGAGGGGATGGCAGGTTCTAGCCCTAGCCCGCCACCCCAGCAGAGCCTCACAACAAGCCAGATGACCCCACTCCATGAGGGCCGCCATTTTCCACATCCAGACTTCCCTCTCATCAGAACTCCACCCAGCAGATCAGCCTATCACAGCCCAGCTTTGCGGCGTGCAGTTCATCAACAAATGCTTGTATTTAGAGGTGACTACAAAGAGTATGCCACTCACACGGTAAGCCTGGCAAGCTACCTGTATCATATTTGCTGCCCATTTCTTGGCAAGTGTGGACTGAAAATGGGATAGGATCACTCAAAATTCAATGGGAGAGTGACTTCTGTTACTTTCATAGAATCAATTTTAACAATATGAAGGAATACCATAACTAGATATCATTGACTATCATCACTGTCACTGTATCACTGTCTTCCGTTCATCATGTCGATTTGCTCGGCGGGCCCCAGTAACATCTCCATATGTCCTGTCTCATGCTAGTAGAGCCCAAGGCATCTACTTGCTCCAGGAACATAAAGAGCCTCAATCCATTCAGAATGAGGTCTATAATTGTTACTGGTATTTGGCATATATATCAAATACAACATGGGTAGCTTGCCAGGCTCTGCCGTGCAGGTAGCATACTCTTGTAGGCATCTCTAAGTCCAGCATTTATTGATGAACGCGGGGCGCGCAAGCCAGCGCTAATGAGGCTGGTCTGCTGGGTGGAGGGTCTGACGAGAGAGAAGTCGGATGTGGAAAATGGAGGCCCTCATGGAGTGGGGGTCGTCTGGCTTGTTGCGAGGCTCTGCTGGGGTGGTGGGGCCAGGGGCTAGAACCCACCATCCCTCAGGGGCGCCTCGTGAGCCTGGCCACAGGGAGAGCCAGTAGCAGCTCTGCCCCATGTCTGCGAGTCTCTATCTATCATTAGAATAGTTTAAGTCAGAGAATGAGCTATACCAAATGCTAGAAGGATGTCAAGGAACTAGAACTCTGTTAACACTATATATTTATCACTACTTTGAAAAATTATCTTCTAAGCTCTCCTATTTTTATAATCTATTTCATATTCTTTTTGG
Source organism: Cryptotis parvus (assembly GCA_021461705.1). Classification (NCBI taxonomy): domain Eukaryota; kingdom Metazoa; phylum Chordata; class Mammalia; order Eulipotyphla; family Soricidae; genus Cryptotis; species Cryptotis parvus. The sequence goes on from JAJIBD010038337.1 coordinate 21,197, forward strand.
GTATGTATGCAATTTAAAAACGCATGTTGATGTGAACCAAATGACATGTACAAACATGAATGATCATGTTAGCATATTTGGTCAGAGCTCCAGACTGGACACAATGGTAATCAGTAGTAGATTGGAGCGGTAGGTAGGTATGGCAATACAAAAAAAGTCATTACACACTACTGAAATTTAGCAAGCCACTTTTATTTGTAATCTTTATGGATGTCAACACCAATTGCTGGGTGGAATGATGTACAAACAAAGGAGCACATGCCAGGACTGGACTTACATGCACGTTTCAGAATAAAAAATAACATAATGTTCAAGACAGGTGGTACTTTCTTTAGGGATGTGGATTGATTTAGAGGGAGACATAAACAGGAGCTCAGGCATGAAGTACAGCTCTCCAGGTGTTGCGACCTACACATTCATTTCTTAGCTGCATTGTAAAAATATATTTGCTTAAAGAGATACCTTTGATGGAAGTAAAAGTAAATTACTGTTTCTCAGGAGGTTATAAATAAATCTCCTGATACCAAACATAAAATACATTCTCCTATAACTGAATATATTTATCTCTAAGAAACAGAAATTTCATTTGTATTTGTTTGAAGCTTAAGAGGATGCTACATTCTCAGGAAACAAAGAAGTTCCAGGACAGGGAGCTTCATGCAGAGCTGACACAGTGACTCAGCAGCAGAGATTAAGGACCCAATTATTAACACAGCTCAGACCACCACCATGCTTGAGGCTGGTCCCTGTACTTAGCTAACGCAGTTGTCACAACCTGATGTGTCCTCAGTGTGTTCCACTGTTTCCTAAAGTTTCTCCCTCTCAAAAGTTTTTTTTATTTTTGTGCCTAGTGAGAAAACAAATGCAATTATAACAAAGACATACTTTTGAATGGAAGAAAATACTACGCCACCTTAATGGGTAATGTCCAGGGTACATAAAGGACTCACAAAAACAACCAAAAATATTGGCACCATCAAGAAAAAAAAAAGGACCAGAGATAGTACAGTGGGTAGGGTGCTTGCCTTGTTTCTGGCTGATCAGAATTTGATCCTCAGCACCCCATATGGTCCCCTAGCACTGCCAGGAGTGATCCTATGTAACAGAACAAGAAATAACCCTGTGAGCACAGGTGAGTGAAGCCCCCAAAACTAAAAGAACAATAATGCTGGTCAGATACATCTCCAAAGAAGATAGACCCGGGTATGGCAGGCACATGACATCTCTCATTATTTCTAATTACCGGACAATATTAATCAAAATGACCTTGAGTTATTACTCTTACTAGTGATAATGGCCTATACCAAAGATCTGAAAATACAAGTATTGGTAGGAAATGTGAATGAAAAAAACCCTTATTCATTGTTGGTAGGGAGAATTTAAACTGCTTCAGTTTTCTTTGGAAAATACTGTGAAGATTTTGAAATATTAAAATAGATTGATAAGGGGCCGGAGCAATAGCCCCTTTAGCGGGTAGGGGCGTTTGCCTTGCGAAGGGCCAGCCTGTGCCGGACAGGGTTAGATCCCGAGCCATGGTCCCGAGTGCCGCCAGGAGTAATTCCTGAGTGCAGAGCCAGGAGTAACCCTGAGCATTGCGGGTGTGACCCAAAAGCAAAAAAAAAAAAAAAAAAATTGATAGAGCGGCTTTTTTAAGCCATTTAGTCCTCTAAACAGTATCAGTTCCTTAAAATTTTCTGCTGGTTGGTGAAAAGTTATTGATAATTAATACATGTGTGGCATATGGTAGCATATGAGTATCACTAGCACTTTGCCTCTAAAATAACACTGCAGTGGAGCGTTAATACTCTAGCAAAGGAAACCGCAGATTTCACGCTAACACTATGTGAATGAAATATTGCTCTCTCAAAAGTTCAAGCCGTTTTATTATTAGCATTTCTGTGTACTTCTGAGTTTCTATGTATTTTAAATTTCAATAACTACAAATTTTCATTTAAAATAATAGATTTGAAAATGAATACATAAGGTCCTAATATAAATAATGTAGCTTTTTAAATGTCTGCGCCCGATAATGTGGCCAGAAATATTTCTCCTGGTTGCAGTGTATAAAGGTTGATTCCACCCCTATTCATAGAACACAAAGAGTACAAATTCAAAAGTCTATATATAGAATCACTATAGAGCAGTATTCAAGATCTGGAAGCTTTAGCCCAAAATGTCCCAGGGCAGTAAGGTGGATAAAGAAGTTGTGGTAATGTTGCATGGGGGCAGGGGTGTAACTTTGGGTGTAAGTTAAGAAAAGACGGGCTCCAAATCTAATTATGAACACCCATGTAATTGTGTGTCTCACAGTGGTATAATAAAAAATTAAAAATAAAAAAAAATGGAGCTGGAGTTATAACACAGCGGGTAGGGTGTTGCCTCTTGCAATGGACCTGGGTTAAATCCGGCATCCCATATAGTCGCCCCCGAGAACCCGCAGGGAGTAATTCCTGAATGGATAAGTAGGAGGAACCTGAGCATTGCCAGGTGTGACCCAAAACCAAAAAAAAAAAGAAAAAAAAGAAAAGAATGAAATAAAAATAAAAAGAGAAAAAGACATTGCATCTCAAAGCAAAAAACCAGCACAAAGCACGAAGCTTGAGAGGGGTCTTTGAAATTCTGCTCCCATTTTAGGAGCCTGGAAATCTTTTAGGTACAGAATTTTGGGCCCAGGCATCAATTGGAATCCTTTAGGAGCAGAAGCTCCTAACTAGAAGTAGGTTGTTGCAGGACTCCTGTAAGAGCCTCTGCATCTGCCCTAGATTGCCTCTTGCAAATCACTTCATAGATACTTAGGGTAGTCTAAATGTGGCCCAGTTTATCTGACCATGTATTCTAAGCTGGTATAAATATTCTCTCATGCTACCACAAGCATCGTGGGACTAGCGAATCTTAGCAGCATATTTGCCTGGCCACGTTGGATCTCTAAGTAATTAGACCAGAGAGAAATGCTGCCTCCAAGCAACTAAGCATGGCTCCTGATACCTCAAGGCAACTAAAATACAAAACTACCGTGAAGTAAAGGTATGAGACTTGAAGGCTACTTGGAGGAAATATTTAACTATGCTTAGTCTTTGGTACCGAGACATGACATCTCAAAGCCCCTTCTCTCACCTATAAAGGCTTTTCCAGGCAGATCTTGGCTCAAGACATTTAGCATATAAAGGGGCCCTAGGTGAGGTGCTGGGAGAATTACCTGAGGGCATTTGGCCCTCCTGCTTTATAATAGTGGGAGGGAGGTCTGAATTTAGAAGAATATAAAACTAGCCTGCTTTCTCTCTCCTCTCTTCAGGCTCTCCTTTGTGGGCTCGCACCCTCTTGGGTCTTGTCTTTCTGTCTCCTCTTCTACTTGGGAGCCCTTAACACGTGGTAGCCACTATTTTGGCCTACACGTGTCTGGGAATCTTCAGAAAATCCCTAAGCACATGGGGCCTATAGCCCAGCGGTAGGCGTTTGCCGTGCAGCGTACAATAACCTGGGTTCGATCCACGGCATCCCATATAGTCCCCGAGCACGCCAGGGAGCAATTCCTGAGTGCAGAGCCAGGATGAACCCCTGAGCATGCGCCAGGTGTGACCCAAAAGCAAAAAAAAAAAAAAAAAAAAAAGAAAGAAAAGAAAAGAAATCCTAAGCACAGGGTTTTCTATTGTTGATTTATGCCTGAACCTGTGATAAAGTAAAGTCTTTAAAACTGCATCGAGTTCCTGAGTCTTCATCCATTCCCACCCAGCGGAGGTAGAAAGAACTCGCTTCCCGGCACTGTTAGGGACCCCAGCGGCATCCCTGACAGGAGTTCAGCGTTTTCCTTTTAAAAACCGGAACCCGTAGAGAATGGTCTTCAATACCGACTTGAGTCTGTGTTTGCTCTGGTTATTCAGATAATACAACGCCCAGGCAGCAGAATGTTGGATTCAGTTTTTAATACATTTTGCCACCCTGTGTCTCTTAATTGGTGCATTTAGACTGTTGGCGTTGAGAGAGATTATTGATATTGGATTTTGTGCCATCTTTCTGTTTAACCATGTGGTTTGGGTTGTCTTATTTTACAATAGACCCTTCAATCTTTCTTTTAGAGTTGGTTTTGAGTCTATGAATTTCCTGAGTTGTTGTTTATCCATGAAGTTGTGTATCTTTCTTGCATCTGAAAGAAGTAGAATCTAGCTGATTAAGGAATTCTTGGTGAGGCCTGAAGTTCATTGAGTCTTTTCACAATATCCACCATTGTTTTCGGGCTTTAGGTGTTTCACATCTGAGAAGTTATTTGTAAAATCATGGATACTCCAGCACTTTGTATGTGATTTTCCTTCTTTGATCTTGCTGCTTTCATTATTCTATCTCTGTCTATCATTTTGTCATTTTAATAGGATGTGTCTTGGAGTATTCTTATTGGGGGTTTCTTTTTAGCTGGTATCCTTCGGACCTCCTGTATCTGGGAGCATGCTTTCTTCAGTTAAGGAAACTTTTTTCACTGATGATGGCTTTGACAGTTTCTTCTTCATCAGGGTTTTCTTCTTGCCCTTCTAGGACCCCAATGATCGTATGTTGTTCTTTTTGGCTTCATCCCGCTTTCTCTGGTAGTCTGTTGGGTTGATTGTGAGTCTTTTATCCATCTTCTGGTTTTGTCTACAGAATCTCTGAACAGCAATAGCCGAGGATCCTAATTCTTTCTTTAGTAGCTGTTACTCTGTTTGGAGGCCTTACTCTGTGTTTTTCAGTTCACTTACCTCATTTTTAATATCTGTCATTTGTGCTTGTACTTTGGTGCCAAATTTATATTCTGCTCTGTTTCCTCCTGTACTTTACTGACTTTGTATTCCATTGTTTCTTTTATTTCCTTGTACATCTTTAACAGTTGGCCGAAATTCTTTTCAGAGAGGTTATATAGCTCATCGTTATTGCTAGACTCATCTGTATTAATAACTTCTATTAGCGTAGAGCTTGAAGGACTTTGCGCTGCTGCCTGTGGCTATCATAGGTTGAAAATGAGTGTTCTGTTTGACTAGTCAGTAAAGTTAACTTGCAGCTAGGGACGTATAGTAAAAAGTGTAGGGGCAATGCTCAGTGTTATCAGAATGAATAAAGAATATATTAAACAGACGCTGGTGGCGTCCGTGCAGTTTTAATTTTTATCTATGGGTGGTTCTGGAGTCAGGGGTCGGGGTGGGGTGCTTGCAGTGGGAGGTCCTATGGCGCTGGAACTGAAGAGCTTCTGTACCTCGAAAGAAACAGTGACCAAGATAGAAAGACAGTCCACAGAATGGAAGAATATTACTTGTTCCATCTGATAGGGGTTAATCTCCAGGATATATCAGGCACTAGTACAACTATATAAGTAAAAACAGCCAACCCATTAGAAAATGGGGAGAAGAGATGAACAAGAAACTTTGACACCGAAGAAATTTGAATAACCAAAAGGCATATGAAAAAATTCTCATCATCACTAATCATCAGAGATGCAAATCAAAACAACAATGAGCTATCACCTCACACCACAGAGAATGGCCCATGTCCAAAAGGTAAAAGCAACAAGTCCTGGCGGGATGTGGGGAAAGGGGACTCATACACTGTTGGTGGGAATGTAGACTGTACAACCTTTTGGAAAACAATATGGACATTCCTCCAAAGACTAGAAATTGAGCTCCCAAGGACCCAGCCATACTGCTCCTGGGAATATACCCTGGAAAGCCAAAAACACAATAGAAACACAATCCGCACTTTTATTTTCATAGCAGCACTATTCACAATAGCCAGAACCTGGGAAACACAGTATGCCCGAGAACTGATGATCTGGATAAAAGAAACTGTGGTACATCTACACAATGGAATACTATGCAGCTGTCAGAAAAAAAGAAGTTATGAAAATTGCCTATATAAATGGATGGACATGGAGAGAATCATGTTGAGTGAATTAGTCAGAAGGAAAGAGAGAGACATAGAATGACTGCATTTATTTGCATCGACATAAATATACTAGGTGATCTTACTAAAGTGGAAATTACCATAAGCGTGGGAGTCAGAGGTTAGGTTAGATAGAGAAGGGAACATGTGAATAAATGTCTAAAAAGGTCTGATACCAACCTGAGAACTGACAGCATTAAATACAGCAAAAAATGCAAATGATGAAGCTATAAGGTATGTGAGTGCAACCCACAATGTGTGGAGTGAGGAGAGAGAGAGGGAGAGAGAGAGAGAGGAGATAAAGAACCTACCATTTAGGCAGTGATGTGGGCGGGAAGTGAGGGAATTGTGGTGGGACATGGGTGGTGGTTGAGGGGCACTGGTGGAGATGGCGGGTGCTAGAACACTATGTGACCGAAACCTCTCAAGGTGAAGCAATGTTATAATTGTATAGTCTCACGGTGGTATAATAAAATGTTGAAAAAACCTCAATAAAATAAGAACTATATGTGAAAAAAAAAACCCCAAGAACCACCAATAACTCCTAGATGTGCACAAGAATTCAGACAGACCAGTTTCTATCCATCCCTAAACCCCAACCTCTTAAAGTCACTGGGTGCTGCTTCTCCACTCTTCTCCACTCTGCTCCCTCTTAAACATGTAACCCTCTTCCATCTTCTGATATCTCCCAAATAAGCTTATTTTGCCCATCTCCTTCCTGAAATTCTTTTCTGCAGGGTAGGCAATCGACTGAGAGGTAAACCCTTCAGAGGGTAAGATAACGCCTTTTTCTCAAAGAATCAAGCTTGCTCCAGCTCTACAGGTTCTTAAGACATCCTTGGGTGGCGGAGATGAATTCCTGCACAGTGAAGGAATTTACTGATTAGACTGGGGTGTTTGTTTCAGCTTCAGTCCCTTCTGGTTATCCTGAGATGCAGGTCTGTGCAGTGCAGGTGCTCAGCACAGACTTTCTCAGTTCAGTTCTGGCCCTCCCAGACACTTACCTGGTGCAGAGGGAAAGTGGTAGATTCTGCTTTTAAGGATTCAACCTCTTCCCACTTCACATAAGTCACCAGCAAGGGAGTAATGTACACACACAAAGTGGAATTCTCCAGCAATCACAAAAAAAAATGAAATATCTTTTCTAAAACTTCAATCTGCCTTCTCTCTTGATCACTTATTCTTCTCTTTCTCTCTTCATTCTGTTTTCTTTCAATAAAAACTGTTTTTAAGTATAAAATAAAAACCTTTTGCCTCGCTAAAATGACACCATTTGTTACAATATAGATGAAACTGGAGTGGGTAATGCTAAGCAAAGAAGTAAGTCAGAGGAAAAGTTGAATTCTGAGTAAACTCAGTAAAAAATAGTACAATATATATATACATATATATACACATATACATATACACAGACATATACACACAGACACATATGAGGCAAAGCTGCTACTGCTCTCCTAATGCCTTTGGCTACAAAGTGAATCATGTGGTTCATCAACAAATATATGAATCCTTTGAGAGCCTACCTACTGATATCCCACACCACGGCAGAGCCTGGCAAGCTACCCATATCAATATGCCAGAAGTACGATAACCTGTGAGTGGACCTCATTCCCGTGACCTGACCCGAGTTTGGCTTTTCAGGTTTCACCTTGGGAACTTGATGCCTAGGACTACTAGCATGTGACGAGGACAAATGGAATGTTATGGTGCCCCCTCGAGCAGAATGATGATCAACAGGAAACAAGTGATGCAAGTGATATGACGTATGGAGATATTACTGGTGCCTGCCGAGCAAATCCCGGTGATCAGCGGGGAAGATAAGTGATGGTGATACACACACATATATAAGTGTGTGTATGCATATACACACGTATATGTATTATTGTAATGCATATACATGTGTATGTATATATGGTTATATGACTATATAACCTTATGAATAAACACTGTTGGATATTAACAAGCCCTTAAACTCTGACCACAGGGTGGGGTTACCAAGGTCCAGACAGTGTGCTGAAAAGGGTCCAATGTTGAGAACATTGACAATGTGGTGTGTTGTCATTGTCCCTCTGAAACATTTAAGCGTTTATCCTCCTGTAGGCCCATGTTATTTCAATAAAAATTAATTGAAATATATCACTTCAGAATAAGTGCTGTTTTTAAGGTTTAAACATATAATTATCATCATTTCATTTCAAAAGTTAGTTGCATGATCCAAGTTATAATACACAGAACACATATTTCTTATAGAAAAGTCTAGGAAATGGATTAGGAGGAATTCATATAAACCTACAATCCTAATACCCAGGTTCACACTTGCTTGCATATTTACAGGATAAATATCCTAAATGACAATCTCAATTATGATCAGTTAATTTTTGATAAGAAGCGAGAAATATAAAATTGGAACGAAGCCCCCTTTAACATGGCAGTGGGAAAACTGGAAAGTTACATGTGAAAAAATGAGTTCAGACCTCTAACCCCATGTACAAGAGTCAGATCAAAATGGATTAAAGACACTCAGCATCAGCCCTGAATCCATAAAGGTACATTGAAAAAGTAGAGCAAAAACCTCCCATAACATTAAAGCTAAAGGCATCTTCAAAGATGAAATACCACAGACCAAGCAAATGGGAAGCAAAGATAAATAAATGAGACTACATGAAACTAAAAAATTTCTGTACCTCAAAAGATATGGTGACCAAGATACAAAGACAACTCACATATTGGGCAAGAATATTTACCCAATACTATATGATATGTGTTAATATTCAAGATACATATAAGGCACTGGGAGAAATTTCACTGTATCACTGTATCGCTGTCTTCCATTCATCATCGATTTTGCTGGCGGGGCCCCAGTAACATCTCCATATGTCCTGTCTCATACATACAGGCAGCATACTCTTGTAGGCATCTCTAAGTCCAGCATTTATTGATGAAGACCACGGCGCTTGCAGCCGGCTGGCGAGAGCTGATAGGCTAGTCTGCTGGGTGGAGGTCTGGCGAGAGAGAAATCGGATAGAAAATGGAGGCCCTCATTGAGTGGGGTCGTCTGGCTTGTTGCGAGACTCTGCTGGGGTGGTGGGCCAGGGCTAAAACCCACCAAACATCTCTCACGGGCGCCTCATGAGCAGCTGGTCAAAGGAGAGCCAGTAGCAGCTCTGCCCCATGCTCTGCGAGTCTGGGAAGAATTACAAGAAAAAGACAACAAAGCTGAATAAGAAACAGAGCTCCTACATAAACACATAGAGATCTTGTGGAACTCATCCCCTGAGCCTTCCTCTAGTGTAGAATTGGAAGACTGGGAGTACTTGGGTGAAGAGGAGCTTTGAAATGATGAGCAGCAAAGCAACTTCTTTCTGAATTAGAACCCAGTGTTTGTGCCAAGTGCTAGTATTCTTATAACGCTTCCAGTGCATATGATTCACTGTCCACTTCCCTTCATGAAACAAATGTCAGTATCTGCATTTTTTCGTTGAGGAAAATGAGATTCAGAAAGGGTG